>ML786732.1:121615-155602 GCA_009831015.1 Picea engelmannii | reverse complement strand
TGAACACGAGAAAAGATGAGAAAGATAATTTCAACAAAGAAGCAGTTAAGAACTTCTTTATTGAAAACACCAGAAGATAAAACACTAAAATATTTCGAGTCAGAAATAGGGTATACGAGATAAATCTTGCAACCTTCGTTACTCTTAAAGATTAGATTTAGAAAACAGTATGATAACAAAGCGAGAATAACATTCAACTTAGAGAGAAAAACATCACCAATGAGTACACGCAAGAATCCTGTAAAAGTGCCTCCTTTTATTAATGGAAGATCTCTTCAAAAAGATTATAGTCTGATAGCGTCAGGGTGTGAATATCAACAACCCTCAATAATTTGAAAGATGAAGTATTTATAACTCAAATTACAAACGTTCATGTCATAAATGACCACGATGTGCTAAATCTATTTTTAGCCTAACTGAGTTAACAAATTTCCTAAATCTAGGAACTGCTTGATGACATGGTGTAATTGCACGCTGATTTCTGGGTGGGCCGTTGATGAAGCCTCTGCATGACCTCATCTGACTGGAAAAACGACTGGATTGGGACAACTCATCTACTAATCAATCAGATCACAGAGTTCCTCCCATCTAAGATGACTGGGCACGTTGACTTTGAGCAGCCTTCGATACACTTCATCCATCTTTGTGTACTTGGAAAATGTCAGAACCATTTTGACCTCAAGGATGGTCTCTATTGTGTCTTCAATCTTCAACTCTTCCAGCTCTTCCCTAGTCTTAGAATTGAGGAACTTGATGATCTCGTTTGCCTGTGTTGGCATGTCTCCCAATTCTACTCTGATCTTCTCAATGGCCTATTTTCTCCTCTGGAGCAATTCATTATGCTCAAACATGATCTGGATCATGGGCCATATCTCGTTCATGGACTTAGTGATGTCTGTCCATACACTCTCTTTCACCTCAGATAAAGTCTTTCCTGCCACTGTTTTCTTCCGAAGCTGTTGTAGCTCCTGCTTGAGCTGCTCTGTCACCTGCTTTTCCTTGGAGAGGCTAGTATGAAAGGAATATTTGAGTTCCTGTGGGTTCTCAATCTCCTTTTTCCACCTGTTAATCTCTATTTCCTGCAGGTTCATCTTTTCCATGGACTTAGCCAGGTCGACTGTCTTCTCCTGGGATGTCAATGGAGTCGCGGATGGGACTACTGTCACTGATGTTGTACTCACTCCCGAAATCAGAATGGAACTCAACGGAATGACTTCCATTGGCTTCAACTGCTCCTTCTCTTTTAATGGTTTCTCCATCTCAGCTTCCATTTCTTTGAGCTGTGCATTCTACTCCATGAGCAGCTTGAGCATTTCATCTTTCGCTCCTTCTTTCTCTACTATCTCCTTCGCCTGTGAGTCCTCTTTGGGTGGGAGATTCAATTGTTTCCTCAAGGAGGCAATGTCAGCATTCTTCTTCTTGATAATTTCCTCAGCTGCTTTCACGTTTGAAGGATCGCAAACGATCTTGAGGACCAACTCCTCCAAAGCTTTGATCCTATT
Organism: Picea engelmannii; assembly: GCA_009831015.1. NCBI lineage: Eukaryota > Viridiplantae > Streptophyta > Pinopsida > Pinales > Pinaceae > Picea > Picea engelmannii. Next base: position 154,100 of record ML786732.1, on the reverse strand, counting down.
GTCCTTTGCAAAGGACGATATCTTCTCCAACTTGAGTTGTGTTTGAACATTTTTCAGGGACACCTGCAATTTAGACGTAGAAGTGGAAGCATGCGCCAATGTATAGAATACCATTTCCCTCGTCTTCTTGTGTAGATCCATCTGGTCGACCGGATGCACGTCCTTCGTTTGGAATTCGAAGGTGGCCCTCTTGTAGTCAGTGATCACCTTTGGATCTGGTACCTGTGCCTGGAGGAATTCCATATGCATTCTGCCCTTCTCGGTGTTGAATGCCGAAAGAAACCTATGTTGTGCAGTCAACGTCTGCTTCCAGAACTGGGCACAAGTACTGCTGGTCAGGGTCTGGTTCCTTTTCTTGATCAACTCATACTTCTCGAAGATACTCAACTTTGGTCCCACCTTGCCTGGTTGGGTGGTCAATGGAGGATTTGTAGATTTTTCCGTCACTGCTAAGGTTATGGCCTTATGAAGGCTCGAACCGAAGGGAGGCCTATCAACCTTGGTCGTTGTTGTAGATGGGGCTTCTTTTTCTCCAATCGGGCTAGGAGCTGCAACAGTCTTAGGCGTCTTGGTATGCAGCTGGAATTCCTTGGAAGATACCTCAGTGACAGGTGGAGATAAATCCTGCCTCGACCTCTTCTCTTTAGGGACCTGTGGAGTGGTCGTTTGTGACACAGTGGCCGGGGGATCCTGTTGTTATACTTTGATCAATGTGTTAGGCTCCCAGGCTGTCTGATTTGCGAATTTCTCAACTTCGGGCCTGGACACATGAACATACGGGATGTTTTTGTTCTTCACCCTCATTTCTGAGATGATCCCACATGGATCATAATGCCATGGGAAACTCATGAATAATTTCATCTCCCTTAGCATCTTGTCTACTTCTTCCCCAGCTCCCTGATTGTTGCAGATGAATGAGCCAATCTGCCCCTTGATTCTAAGTTGCTGCTTTTTCTTCAATGACACAAAGTGGATATCATCGGAATTTATAATATGCCTTATATATTCCAAAGAAAAAATCTTGACAGGCAGATACTTAGGAAAATTATATGGTGCCAACTCGCACCCGTATACTCTGATCTCGGTGTGATCCTGGTATAAATACCAATCACCCATCTTTGTGTTATCCGGGAGGTGCAAGATCCTCTGAACTTCATCGTTGATTCGAGGCTCGGGCCTGCCGCTTAGCATACCTACCACAGGTTGGTAGAACTGATCGATGAACTCCTTGAAATTGTACTCTATGGAGTTGTGCTTGAGCAAGGAGGTCCATGCTGTGACTGCCTAAGGTCTACCATCTCCATCCATCTTCTGCATGGAAAAACCAAATTTATCCACCTGGAAGAAGACAAACAAGTATGCCAGTATTGACGAGTATCTGAACATGCCTTCCGTGCCAAAATTCATGAACTGTTCGTGAATATTGTCTGCCAAGAATGTGCTGAAGTGAAACTAGGTGGTGGGATTTTCATCGGTAGAGAAGATGGATAGAAAACCAAGAATGGGTTATTCTACCCATTGATCAGAATAGTATCCTAACAAAGCACAAAGGGATGAGATGACCTAGTTTCCCTTAGTGGAGAACATGGAATATGGATAACGAGGATTTCTGGAGGGAAATTGAGTGGATGGGGGAAGGAAAAGATCGAATATTTGAGCTCTTTGGGGGAAGGTCATTTTCTGGTACAATTCTGTGAGAATTTCCAGGTTGAAGGGAGACGCAGAGTCGGCTCAGGGGATTTGCATCATCTGGTCTATGGATTCGGGCATGATGAGGAACAAGATCTCTCTAGATGAGGACATGATGGCTCTTTGTTCGGGAATATAGTGGGCTTGACACTTGGGAGAAAAATCGGGAAAATGGTGGATCTGAGGGAAGAGGTAGAGGGGTAAATTGGACTCCCAGAGTCCAATTTCATCACTCTGGTCCAGGAAAACTTCCTTGAGCCATGACTAGAGGTCTGAGAAATCAAAGTCACATTTTGTATCTGCGATCAACCGGTCTTTGTCGACCAGTGGGATCCTGTCCAGGTCGACAGGAGGTGGGAGAAATAGATTCTCCTCTCCTTTCGCCTGTTTGGACTTTGGCACCATTTCTACAACAGTACCTGCAATAAAACACAATGTTATTGGGGGCGACTGACTGTGGATGAGGGAAACTGACTGTAACAAAGGATTAAATGGTGTAAAAACTCTATGGTGTGATAAGTGGTAAATGATGAGAAGAGGGTGAATGAGGGGTAGTTTTGATTAAATGGGTGTCCGTTGGGCGCGGGAGATAGGTCAGCTGGATAACGGATAGGTTATCCAGTAATAAATGGCCAACAAATCATTTGAGGGTGAGATGGCGGGTGAAGGTGACTGAGGGATACGGATGGGTGACGTGGCGACTATCGATTGGAGGTAAAAGTCATAGTAAGGGGCTTTCCATGAGAGAATGGGGGGGGAGGACTGACAGCAGTTATGGGACATGACCATTTTGGGAAAGGTGGAAGGTGACGTCCAGAGGTGACAGAGGTCTGTCAGATAGTAGAGGATGACGGGACTCGGGGCCATTAGATCACTGCCACGTATAACCAGGGATCCGCCAGAGGAAAGAAAACCATTTCGGACCCCCCCCCTCGATTGAAAGCAGATCATCTGGGGGGTCCGAAATCCATTTTGGGTTGTTGATCTGCGCGCCTTCTTCTGAGCCGCAGATATTTGCACACTCTTTATCACTCATTCTGGACCCCCCTCTTCCATTAAAGGCATAATGGATGGGGGGGTTCAGAATCCAACGCTGACCGTAGATTTGAGCGCTCAATCCTGAGCCGTCCAGATGCGCGCGAGTCTTATCATCGGGGTCCGGAATGATCTGTCCACCGGAGATCTGGGCACGATTATCTGGACCGTTGATACATGATCGGAGCATAAGTGAGGGCGCAGACAAAACATGCACCTAAAAACTTTGGATAAATTCTTTTACATGGGTTTTCTCCAAACTTTTCATGGCTGCACCACCAAGGGGTTAGTCGAGCAACATTTAGGTATCCAAAACATGGTGCACCATTAATCATCAAAACTGGTTCTTATTGAAATGAAGCAACAATGCCACTAACCTATATCCTAAACTAGTTTCCTTTGACAGTTAACCCAGATTAGACTGTTAGGTTAAGAATTTACTCTACCCTGGGGCTATCTGACCAAGATTAGACAGTCTGGCCAGATTTATTCACTAATCTAACCTAGACACTTTGGCTAAGATTAAACTATTTATCCAAATTCATTCACTACCCTATCAACATCAAATTTAAAAATAACTTGGCCATGTTTGAAAGGCATGGACCAAGTTACTATTATTGCATGGGGCTTTTATTGAAATTCTTTTATGCCCTCTTTTCTTTCCTTTTTCTTTTCTTTTTTCTTTTTCTTTTTCTTTTCTTTTTTCTATTTTCTTTTCTTTTCTTTTCTTTTCAAATTATTTGCAGAATGAAAAATCATTTGTCAACAAAAACACTAGAGACAGATAATATCTCAGTCACTAGTTGATCCTATAACTTATAGGATGATAACACAGGGCATGGGGGCAGGTCATATTTGATCTCGATGGAAAAAAAATAAAATCCTTTGAATCAGGGTTATATGTAGCCACCAGTAACCAATCTAAATCCCTTGCATTATTCCAAGGAATAAAACAATTGAATTCCAAGTGAAGAAAAACCATCATAATTATTAGTGAATCATCTATAAAAATTTGAATAATTCATAGGTCATCCATTCCACTAGATGGAAATTTTTCTCATCTTATACATAGAGTTCAAGCATAGCTTGTTCATTTTGAGACATCAAAATTTCAACATGTGTTGAGGAAGCATAACATGTTGGAAGTTCAATTAGATAACTCAACTTCTCATATAAATGAAGGAACTCTCAATAGAAAAGCTAGGGTATTCATTAAACAAATTCCTACAGGTATTTTAATGATTATTCAAATCAATTTCATGTTCTTAATGTATCTCTAAAAGGTGGCATCATGGATATAATTTGCATCAACAACAAGTAATGGGAGGTCTGAAGGAGGTACCCTCTCACACTTTAAACATAATGCCTCCCATGCAACCCTATGAAGAGTGGAATGAAACAAGATTTATATCAAGTAGGATAATGGGACCTATTGTGATTGAGATTGGAATCTTAGATGGGAAGCTCATCAATTTGGTAGAAAAATTGGGTTTGTGATCTCTATTGGATGTTACTATGCCTAATTTGCTTAGTATCCTAGCAAGTGTTGGAATTTATGGATCCCCTCCTAAGATTATCCATATATATCTTAATCATGATGTTATTTTCAAATATGGTCTACATCTATAGTATGATTAAAGGTGGGTAAACATATCTAGGCTTATGTGTCTTGTTTGGAAATATATTTGGGTGCCTCTAGATGTGTCCTACTCATTCTCAAAGTTGGTGATCCGATCTCCCTTTTGGTATCTACTTATTGTGAATGAGGGTCGTGTCTTGGTGGAATGGTTTCATGGTTTTTCTCTGATATTTGGATAAGATTCTAGGTAGGGGTATTTACAATTCAGGATATATGGAAAATCCTGCTAACTTACTAGGCGGAGGTAACAACAATGATCAATAAATTATGGAATAAAAAATGGTTCCTACAGGGCATGAGAGTCTTATATATTACAACATGACCTCCCTTTTATCTATCACTTCCAAATTACATGAAAATGAGGTAACTCACAATAAGGAGAATTTTTTTCCAATGAAGATGGTTTTGAAACAAAGCAAGAAAATAAAGGATCTAGAAATTGAGTGCAATTTTATTAAACAATTGATTTCTCTTCATAATGGGTCCTATTGTAATCTATGTAAAAGTAGGGAAGTGTAACAAACATTTCAATACATAAGCAATCATAGAATCACATATTCATACATATACAAAACTACATGCACAAAGTAGTGGAAGCACAAAGAACATCACTTTATTAGATAGATGAGTCAATATAGCACAATGGATATCCTCTTCTCTAATACATGATTTTCTATTTATACCTACATATTGAGTTTCCAGGAAGTTGTAACTACTTAACTTCCTGGATCAATCCTTAATAGAAATCTCGACCAAATTATACTTTCGACTTCGACAGTCGACCAACTAACTCTTAGTCGACTGTCAGGTCTACTCGACAGAGTTGAATATCCCCTACAACATATTCCCCCAGATCAATTCCTTGCTCGACCCGAGAAAGAGGGGAGTAAACATAAATTTCTCTTACATTGATTGTTTACAAAAAGTAATGATAGAAAGAGAGAAAGAAGAGAAATTATAGCCAAAATATTTTGGTGCCTGATAGGATTATGGAGCCTTATTAGACTATCCTCCTTCGTCGAGATCTCTGCCACTAGTCGATTCGACTACGTCCTTTGGTATTATTTTTGTATTGTCTTCGAAGACAATACATAGGATATTGGGAGATAAATGTTACAAATGTTGGGTGAAGTCATGCCATGCATTTCTCGACTGGTGTGCTTCTAGGCTCAGTGTCTTGATTTGTCCAAGCAAGTTTACTTTTTCTACTATTTCTACTTGTTGTACTGCGGCTGATTCTGGGTCAATCTACTGCTCCATCTCTTGAGTATTTTCTCTAAGTTGTGCAAGGTGAATTACTGTGTTGTCTATTTATATTTATTCTTTTTCCCCTTCCTTCTTTCATTCTTGTTCTTGTTGTGAGATTTGTTACTCTAGTTATTTTTCTTTTGCTAACTCACTTGTGAGGACCTCTTTGATCTTTATGTCGGTCATCATATTTCTGGTATTTTCTATATTTTCGATCGCATCTCTTTGTATTCTTCCCTTGCTAAATGTAGTTTCAAAGTAGGTTGGCCAGTTACTTACCACCAAATTTATCATTGTAGCACGCTTGGTGACTTCTTCCACATTTTTTCTAATTCCTTTAAGATTGTTGTATTATGTCACCATGATGGTGGTTTTCTGCTCTTGGATTCTTTTATTATCAGTCATTGCTAGGCGATATTATTGTTGTATGTCTTCCTTTTCCTTTTGGATAAGTTAGACTTGTTGTTGGTTTTTTGTATTAGCTTTGATCAAACTTTTGACCAAGTTTTTAAAACCCGCCAAGGATCTCTCCATTTATGGAAGCTACTCTATTCCTAAATTCTTTATGACCATCTCTCTGCATTCCTATAACATTTTCCTTTGGTCCTTTTTTTTTTTGAAATCCAACTTATTTAATAACTGTCTTCCACCTCTTTATTGATTCTTTTAAAATGACTTCATGTAAGTCAAAGAGGTGATGGTTGGATATTGATGTCGGGTTGAGTGTATTTTTGATAGTTGACCTGGATGAGATAGATGATCGGGTCATTTTAAAGGTAATTTTCACGGATTTATTTTTATTACTCTTTCCTAATGTTGTTGTTGGCCTCTCGTCCTTATCTTAATATTGTGTTGTAGGTAAGTGAGTATGATCAACATGTTCCATTACTATTGTTTCCTTCTACCGTGTCTTCCTTGTTTCTGTATGCAATGAATATTGTTGAGCCTGCGCTATACCTTGTATTGTATCCTTAGTCAGAGAATTTTTTGGGAATATCTCCTCTATATATTCCTATTGTTGTTATTGTCCTGCTTCTATGGGTACGTCGATCATAATATCTACTGGTCCTGATTCAGGAATATTAATGTAGTGGGTGATGAATTCCTAGAGGTCGAATTCCAGATAACCAACCAATTGTTGTATATCTTTAAATGGATGGACTGACTGGATTGGTATTTGATCAACCGACTTATGTTGTTGTGCAATTTTGATTGGATGACCTGACTAGATTGATATTCATTCGACCGAATCGGGCTACTCTAGCCTTTCGATCTCCATCTCCTCGTCGACCGATGTAGATGGTTGGTCTGACTCAGTTTCTTTTGATGACTCAAAAATTATAAGTTGTCTCTTCCTCTTCTTTGTGGGTCATTCCTTGACTATGTCTACTAGCTTAGATGGTGGGGATTCTCTTGTCAACTTGATTGTTGAGTTGGTCACTCTCCTTTTTCCTGGTGTCAGATTTATCCTAAATTATAATTCCGACCAAGTTTTTGTGACCTTTTCTAGAGTTATTACAATGGTCAATGTTTTGTGTATCTTGTGCCTCCTTGCTCCGCTTATTTCAATCTGTCAGAGTGTATTTTTTATTTTTTTGACCTGCTGCTTTTGTACTTTATCTTTCTCTATGGCTTCCTTCAGTCTAGGTCTGACTGATGAACTTAAAATATTTTTCATCGTAGCAGTCTCCTATCGGGTCTTCTTCTCTATCTGCTTTATATTTTTGGAAATTTTGCTGGTGATAACAGTCATATTTTCTTGAATGACAAGGTAGTTAAATTCTATACCTCCATTCGATTGAAAAGTATCCTGCCAAATCTCTTCTGTGTCTTAATATATTTATTCAAATTCGACTCTTGTTTTCCCTTTATCTTTTTTCATTGGCTTCTTTACTTTTCCGGGTGAAGTCCATGAAGGAACGATTTCCACTACTTCTAAGTCTTCAACAAAGGGTACTTCATATAACAATACTTCTCTTTCCTCCTCATATTCTACATCAGTAAGGGGGAGCACCAAAGGTAGTCCTGGTTGGTTAACTTCAGGAGGAATTTTTGTCTCCTGTTCTGTCTATATTTCTAATTCAACAAACATTTCCTTTGTTGTTGGATGATAATGAAACTCCTCAGGTTTCGGGGCTGACTCCAATCCACACCAAAGTTTGGTGTATTTGAGTTCTAACTGAATATGGTGTTGATTGTGGAGCCTGATTATATTCCTGATTCAGAGGTTTTTTTTAGCCGTGCTTCGACCCCATTCCCTAACATGGGGTGTGGGGGGTATTTCCCCCCCACAAATGTCTCCAAGGGGTCCAAGGAGGGGTGACGAAAAAACAATTTAGCCCCCCCCAAAAGAAAAATTTCCCTGTAAATGTATATTGTAATTTCAGAGTAAATATAGATTGTTCATTATAAGGTCGTAGATTTGATGCTAGAAGTTATGTTGGGGTTTTTTTCCCTAGAAGGAAACCCTCTTTTATGAGGGCATTGTATTGTGGTTGTGTATTATTGAGAATATTGTATTATGAGAGAGGATATTGTGAGAGAAAGAAGAGGAAGTTACAACGGTTGTGATGTAGGTTGCATCCCTTCATTTTGTTGGATAATAAAAAAGGACTTGACAATTTCTCTAGTGGATGTATCCCACACTCAGTGAACCACGTATATCTGTGTCTTTATTGTATTGTGTCTCTTATGTGTTTTATTTACATATTTGTTTTATTTTATTTCTCTATGATCCTATTTTTATAACAACTGGTATCAGAGAGAAAGGCAACTCGTAGAAAAGGAGGGTTCCTAGTTCAAGTGAGAGAAATGGTGGAAGATGGAAAGTTTAGGGTCGAGAAATTTAACGGCCAAAACTATCAGTTATGGAAGATGCAGATGGAAGATTTTTTATATCATAAGGATCCATTCCTACCATCGGGAGGAATAGAAAAGAATATGATAGCCATGAAGGATGAAGAATGGAAGGTTCTTGACAAACAAGAACTAGGAATGATATGGGTGAGTCTGGCAGCGTCGGTGGTTTTCAATATTTCAAAATAAAAGACAATGAAGGAGATAATGGACGCATTGGATAAACTATATGAAAAACCATTGGTTTCCAATAAGGTATTTCTAATAAAGATATAATTTAATATGAATATGTCAGAAGGTGATTTTGTTGCAGATCATTTAAATGAATTTAATACGGTTACTAATAAGCTGAGTTTTACACACCAAAATGCCACACTTAAGTACCTCACCCTAAGTGTTGTACGTGTCGTAAAAGTTTCACATACACTGACACCATGAAATAACATATGTCACAATCCCTAGTAAATGTGTGTAAGGCCTGTCTAAACAGAGCCTTAAAAGCATAAATTTTAAACATAGAAATGCTATCCTAAATTCTTTACAATTTATTATTCGGCATATAACCGTTCATTATTAAGCATATAACCATTCATTATTCATAATATAACTATGTTCAACAAAATTAAAATTTATGTGCAGCATGATAATAAACCATATAACACAGCATAATAATGAAAATACCTCAAAATGATGTTGTTCTCCAACTCTGTCCAAGCTCTACCCAAAACTAACTAACCTCCCAACCAGCTAGGAATAGCCTATCTGGCTCCCTAGCTCCAGGATTCCTTACAGTTTCCTGGCCCCTGAGCCCAAAATTCCAGCAATATGTGCTCCCTGTGACAGTCCTCCAATAAGATCCTCAAGAAAAACCAGTAATACAATCCTGCAGCAAGCTCCTCCAGAAAAACCAGTAATACAGTCCCTCCATATGAAAATAATGCTCCAAAATAAGTCCCCCCTTATGAAAACAATGCTCCAAAATAAGTCCCCCCTTCCCCTAGTGTTTCTCCCTCTCTTATCCTCCTTCCCCTCCTTTCCTTATTCACCTCCTTCTCCCTTCATTAATACTCACCCACCTTATCCCCCCATTAAATATCAACTAGCTTATCCCCTCTTTCCATTAATGGTTCCATCTACCGATACACTAAGTATCCATATAAAAATTAATAATTTGTTAAACTAAAATTCATTAACCAAATATTTAGTCATGAAATTAATTAATTAATTGATTAAACTAGTATTCATTAAACAAATATTTAATTAATTAAGTAGGGTTGTTACATACACCCACCCTTCAAGAAACTTCATCTCGAAGTTAAAGTATTTTATGATACCATGGAGATGACACATGGTTCACACATTCATAACCAATAAACAACATTATCAATAAGTAAGACAAGAAAACTCATACATACTAGTGTACATGTCCAAGGAATGCATGTGTAGATAGTACATACAAGTCTTGTGCATGTACTAATAACAATAACTATCACCTCTATAGTAATTTTTGTATGCATCCAATCCAATCAACAAGACTATTCATTTTATAAAAGGTAATAACCCAATCAAATGTTTGCGAAATCCCTTAATTACAATAATCTAGATCAATAATGTTTATTTAGACAATTGTAGTTTAGTTAAGTAATTATGAATATACATGTATACACATTTTCTTTTCGGAAGGAAAAACAATAAATTCCACCATAATGAAAATCTCCATACACTCTCAACTACTTATATTCATCCTTCCTCCCTAACTTACTTCCATCTTCCATTCCTATCCTTCCTCTATTGGACTATCTTAGAGCGTCAAGTATATTGACCTAACTCCAAATAGAACCCGTAAGCGGAAGTGTCACTATCTTGACCAAGCTTCCCCAACAGGCAACTGACAGTCATCATCACACGTCTAGGGGAGCGTGAGATAACATCGTCCTCCCATGACTCTAGGTTTTGGAGGATACACAGTGGGAAATGCCTCCACCCCTCCTAATAGGACTAGGGTCCACACCCTACAATGGAATTTACAGTGGCACCATGTTGCTAGGAATTTTGTTATCGTTTATTCAGTTTTTGGGCAGTCTCATGACCTGAAAACTTGCACTAGTCCATATATCATAACAATGCATTTGTACCAATATAAATTCACATACAAAGATTCATACCATATTGTTTCTCGGTCGATGGTCATGAAATCCACTTTCATTACCATTATCCCTTGGTTATTTCATAGCCCAATGACCTGCAGATTAGTCTATAACACAAACTCATACATATCCATGCATTATCATCATGTAATTGCATACAACCATAATCTCAATTCGGTATCAACGTACCAACAACTTTAATATCATTTTTTCAAGTTAGAAATATATATCATAATATCCCCATAATTCAATTGATGTTACTTGTTCATAGAATTTTCATTTACATAATTGATCGCATCATATCCATCATTATTCAAATAACATTTAAACATTCATAGAATTTACATTCTCATAATAGATCGCATCATATCCATCATCATTCAAATAACATTTAAACATTTATAGAATTTACATTCACATAATAGATTGCATCATATCCATCATCATTCAAATAACATTTAAACATTCATAAAGGTTCCTACGTCTTAAAAGTTCAAGTGTATCATTAATAGTTTCACTCTGAATAGAAAATAAAGGTAATTAGGCCTCAGGTAATCCTAGTTGTCTAAGTCAAAAGGTGGTGTTACATACACCCAACCTTCGAGAAGCATATTCTCGAGGTGGTAAAAACAAGTGAGGGATAATCTCGTCATAATGTCTCGGCATCCTCCCAAGTAACAGATCCTCGACTATACTTGTCCTACTGGACCTTAACTTGTTCTACCAGATAGATCCTGAGTTGTCCGACTCTACGGTCCAATATATGTAATGGTTCTACCGTGAGGGTTCCCACGTCCAATACCTACAATTCCTTCCAATTTAGTTTATGTGTTTCATCAACAACATAATGACGTATAAAAGATACATGAAAAACATTATGTGTTTTATGCAAGTGGGGTGGTAGTATGAGATGATAAGAAACGGGTCCAATTTTCTCTTGGATTTTGAATGGTCCTATAAATCGAGGTGACAACTTTGTCCCCTTCCCAAACCAAATGGTACTCTTATTAGGCCTGATATGAATGAAAACCTGATCTCCCACTTTATAACTTCGGTCAGTCCTGTGTGCATCCACATAACGTTTCTGTCTATCCCGTGCTTCCTTTAGTCTCTGCCTAATCTGTATCACCTATTCTTCCATCTCTTGAATCAATTCTGGCCCAATTGTTACTCTGTCTTCTAATCTTTCCCAACTCAACGGTGTCCTGCATGGCCTTCCATACAAATATTCATAGGGTGGCATTATGATGGAGTTATGAAAACTTTTATTGTAGGAAAACTCTACCAAAGGTAGCTATTTCTCCCATTGGGTTTGATTATCCATGACATACATCCTAATCATGTCTTCCATGACTTGATTTACTCTCTCAGTTTGCCCATTTGTTTCAGGATGATAAGCTATGATTAAGTTCAACTGAGTCCCCAACGCTAACTGCAAACTTGTCCAAAACCTAGAAGTGAATCTGGAGTCCCTATCTGGAATTATATTCTTGGGTATTCCATGAAAACGGATGACCTCACTTACAAACACGCGTGCCACATCAGTGACATCGTAAGTGTCTCTAACCAGAATAAAATGAGCATGCTTGGTAAAATTATCCACTATCACAAGAATGGCATTGTGTCGATGAGATGTGAGTGGCAACCCCACAACAAAATCCATAGAAATGAATTCCCACTTGGACATAGGAACATCATGTGGTTGTAGGAGACCTGCCGGGAGATGGTGGTCAGATTTCACTTGTTGACACTCTAGGAACTTAGCGATGAAATGGACTACATTGTGCTTCATGCCTACCCATAAGAAGAGCCTCCTCATGTCTGCGTACATTTTCTTCACCCCTGGATGTTCACAATAAAGTTCTCTATGGGATTCCTTCAGTATGATGCTTCGAATATTTCCACCTTCGGGAATGTACATCCTTTCTTGATATCTTAATAGCCCGTCTCCTTCCAGACTATATCCTTCATACTTTGGATCTAATTTCCTCCCACTCCGGAGGTTTGAAGTAACCTTTAAATAGTAACTGTCTCCAAGGAGTTGCATCAACACATGTTCCCTCAAATTGAGTTTTAAGGGTACCAAGGAGAAGACACGTGGTCTCCTACTTAAGGCATCCAAGACCACATTTTATTTTCCCTTGATGTAATAAATACCAAAATCGTACTCACTCATAAACTCACTCCATTGCCTCTGCCTGGAATTAAGATCCCTTTGAGTGAAGAGATGTTTTAAACTTTCATGGTCCATTTTGAGCTCAAAGTTTCACCCCACTAGATAGTGCCTCCAAAGTTTCAGAGCTAGCATTATAGCTGCCAAATACAAAGCATGAGTAGCGTAAAGCTCCTCATGTTTCTTTAACTTCCTTGACGCATACACTATCACTCCTCCATCCTGCATTAGCATGACCCCCAGCCCTTGCTTCGAGGTATCCATGGAGACTATGATGTCCTTTTCCATATTTGACACTCGTAGAATGTGTGCACTAGTTAGTAACCTCTTAAGCTCGATGAATGCACTATCACATTCTTTTGTCCACTCATACCTGACCCCCTTGCACTACAAAGTGGTGATTGGTTTCGCTATTTTAGAGAACTCTTCCACAAATCTCCGGTAATAACCTGCAAGCCCCATGAAGCTTCTTACCTCATGATCATTTTTCGCCACTGGCCATTCCATAATGGCCTTTACCTTTTCTGGGTCCAGAGAGATTCCTTCACTGGAAATGATATGACCTAAATAGTGAATTTATTTCTAGAAGAAGGAACACTCTGACAAATTCCCAAATAATTTGTTCTCTCTAAGGTAGGACAACACCACTTGCAAGTGTTCCTCATGTTCTCTTTCGTTCTTGGAATAGATGAGGATATCATCTAGAAAGACTTGTACAAAGTGGTCTAAGTACTTCTGGAATACACCATTCATGAGGCTCATGAATACTATTGGCACATTGGTCAATCCAAAAGGTACTACAATGAACTCGTAATGCCCAAACCGAGTTCGAAAGGAAGTTTTAGGAATATCTCCCTCCTTAATCCTTAATTGGTGGTACCCTGATCGAAAATCAATTTTTGAGAATACCGATGCTCCTTTCATTTGATGAAAGAGATCATCTATTCGTGGTATAGGGTACCTATTTTTCATTGTAGCACAGTTGAAGTCCCTGTAATCTATACATAGTCATAAGGAACCATCCTTCTTCTTCACAAAAATTATTGGTGCACCCCAAGCTGAGACACTGGGCCTAATTAGTTCCAAGTCGAGTAGCTCTTTCAACTGCAACTGCAACTCACAAAGTTATGGAGCTGTCATCCTATATGGAGTCTTGGAAATTGGTTCTGCACTAGGTTTTAGCTCAATAGTAAAATCAATCTTCCTCTCAGGAGGTAACCCTGGAAACTCGTTTGGAAAAATATCCTCAAATTATGACAACACAGGGTATTGATCCAAGGAGGCTCCTTTCCTTTCATTCACTGCTTCCACTACATATAGTCGAAACCCTTTCCTCATGCACCGCTTAAACTTCATAGTTGAGATAAAGAATAGAGACACCTTTCTCCGTACACCATGGATCTCTACTAGCCTCCCTTCATCGTCAACACAAAGCACCCTTTTTGTGAAACAATCTACCATAGCTCGATGGGATTCTAACCAATCCATTCCAATGATTAGGTCATACGTCCAGAGAGAAGGGACATATACCTTCAACCTGGTAGTACATACTCCTAGGTCTACTAGACAATTATCAACGCTAGGTCCTACCGCTTGTTTTCCCCCCAAATCCATCTCGACTTGTTTAAAGTGATCTTGTTCGTAGGCTACCAACCCACTCTTTTCTAATGCAAAAGGTGAAATGAAACTATATCTAGCACCAAAATCAAATAAAATTTTAACATTGATATGATTTAGCATACCTGACGACTCCACCACCATGGATTGATGTTCTTTCGGGCGATTATTAACTGCAACATAAATGTGGTGGCTACCACTTGCTCTTTCCATCGAGGCCTTTGCTTCTCTATGCACAAATCCTGCTTGCAACTCTGGGCAGTCATGCTGGTAATGGGGTCCTCCACATCCCCAACATGTAACATGAGATTGAACTTGCGTACTTCTCTTTGACGGTCTCTAAAATGAGTTCCTTCCCATGGAACTCCTGCCCCTACTATTTGCTCCCTGAGAAGGTTGTGAACCTGCCTGCATCATTGGTGATAAACGAGATGCTACACTTGCTTCCATTGAAATACCTGTGGCGACTGTCCTTGGTACAACTCTATTACCATAAGGAGGTGGTCTAGAGCTCCCTCCCCTGGAGAAGGTCCTAGGGGCCTTCCCCATGAATCCAGGATGATTCAGAAAGRTTGATCGCATACCTCCATTTAATCTCATGTGTTCCTCAACATAACATTCATTTTCAATTGTGTCCGCTACTGAAGATKGTTTCAACATCCATACCATGGCCCTTATCTTAGGGTTTTACACATAGAAAAAACATTCTTCCTGTCATTGATCATTATCCATGTATGAAACATATTTTACCAATTCCATGAACCTGATCTTGTACTCTTCCACGGTCCTATTTTCTTGTACTAGAGCATGAAAGGCTCCCACCTGTTGTTCCTCATAGTAAGCTGGTAGGTATTTCCTTCGGAAACTTTCCTCAAAAGGTTCCCAAGAGACAATGTTTGGGGTAAGGTGCAACTGCCTCTCCAAGTTGGCCCACCAGTTCAAGGCGTTGTCCCTCAACTAAAAGATCACTATTTTCTCCTTTAATGTGGAAGCATAGTCTCTTAAGGTGAAACATCATGTCATTCCTTCCAGCCATGCCTCTGCACGTTCACTAGCACAACCCGCAATAAAATTTGGAAGTTTGATCTTCTACAGTCCTATAGTGATGTCCTCAGGTGCAGGCCCTCCCCCTAAATCCCTTGACGCTTCAGGGTTACCCTCTCTAGATGGTGGGGTCTCCACTTCGATCCCTGTTGGCTAACACCCTTTAAAGTCTTGTTAATAGCCTCCAAAGAGCACAGCATGAGAGCTAATTCAGGCGATGGTGGTGGCAGCATTGGCGGTCCTTGCGACGATGCCCCTTTGCCCCAATTTCCTTGAGTCCTAACCATCCTGTATAATTGCATCTACATCAACCAAAATTTTGTCAGGGAGAGTCTAAGGAAATTCACATTTGCGCAACTTAAACTTGAAAACATAGGGTTAGGTGTAAGTTTTTTTTTACTTGTCTGTAAACAAACGTTACTCTCTTTAGGGTAAGTAGCTAGGTCAGGGTCGAAAGCCTCTAATCTCGATGTCTTCGTCTAAGAAAACTACTGTATTTATGCATTGCTAGCTATGCCAGCACTATACCAACTCGCCATAGTGCATCAAATCCCCTATGTAGTGCTTTCTATCATACCTCTTATTATACCCTAACTATTCCCCACAACATGCGTCAAACTCCCGCTACTCTACAAGGACCTATGATTAATGGTATAGGTTTCAAACCCACTATTAACATTATATAATTTTATAATGTTAATTTAATCATGAGAATTACTAATAAATCATCAAGGTAAATAAGTTAATTTACTTAATTATTAGAWTAACCTAATCATTTATATAYACACACACACACACACACACACACACACACACACACATTTTTGTTTTATTTGTTAAATAATTAAAATTTTAAACAGTTAAAATTTTAAACCTAATTTAAACGATTAAAATTTAAAAGAAATAAAAAAAATAACAAAAAATTTAAAATAACATAAAATAATAAAAAAACTATTTTTTATTTTTTTTTTAAATTAAAGTCGGGCATCATGGGTGCATGAGGCCCACATGCCCTCCTCCTTGGGTCTCTCATCCTCAACCCTAATCTCTTCTCACCCTTATCTCTTCAAACCTTAACCTCACTCAGCCTCTTTTCATTTTTGTTTTTTTGTTTTTTGTCAAATGCTCAGTAGAGATGAAGGATGAGGCCGGCCATGGCCGTCCCTCTGCTCAGTTGACCCTGGTGTCCACGAGTTCAAGGATTGGAGGACGTGTTGTGCACAGTGGCACATTCCCTCTGCTCCTTTGTCGTGGTTCAACGCTCGGCACTTGGTATTGGTCATTGGATTTGTTATGGGTTTAGTGTTGGCTTCAATTTTGACGCATTCAACACTATAATGCCCCTTCATGGGCTCCTCCTTCATGGCTTGGCGCATGGTATTGGCTGTTGGTCTTTGGTTCTTGTGTGATACACTTTGGCTTGACTTGCCTTGTCAACCCACAAGGCAAGGCAAGGCCTCATGGCTAGGCGTTAGCAATGGGCTTTGGTTCAGGTTTTTTTTTTTGTTACGCTCTTCTGTTTGGCACTAGTGCTTGGACATTGGATGGTATGTTGTTGCTTGACTTGTGGCTGTATGGTGTTGTGTGATAAAGACTCGTGGGTGCTTGATGCTTTTCACCAGGCCTCGGGCGTTTAGACACTTGGTTGATGTTTGGTGTGAGCTCAGTCAATTAGCTTGATTAATATCTCTATTTTGGTTGGTGGTTGGTTGATCTACATGGTAATAGTCAATCTCAAGGGCTTGGAGCTGGCCCTGCGGGATATTTTATTTATTTATTTATATATATATATTTTTTTTTATAAATAACCCTGTGTGTTGTTGTGCCTTTGGAGGAGAGCTTGGGTCGTGCTATATACACTAGGTCAAGGGTTCTAGAACATGGCAGAAAGTTGGTTAACGAAGACAGTAAAAGTTGCAACTATATTTGGTAGGTGGTCGGGGGTTCTATTCATATCTGTGGATATACACCCATTGGCGGATAGTTGGTTCATGGAGTTGTTTAAGTCATTGCTGAATTTGGTAGGTCGAGGGTTCCATTCCCACCAATCACCATATCCCCAAACCATAGGCGAGTTGGTTTAAAACTGTTGGTAATATATGGTAGGTCATGGGTTTCAATCCCACGGACCTTCGCATACATCGTGGCTTTTATTTATTATTATTATTATTATTTTTTGTATGAAATTTCTTCTATGAAATTTCTATTTAAGAGGGAATGCATCAGTCTTCTTGCAACTAGTTGAATGGTACGACCGTATAGGGTATGGCAATGCTGAAATGCTTAGAAGTCAGGAACTCATTAGAAGCTATTGGTCTTCTTTCAGCCTATCTTTAGCTTTTACCATACTAGATTAGGAAATTTCTTGGATACGTTTCTTAATACAGGAAAAATTTTCATATTGACATATTCTTCCATTTATATTGTTTCAATGTCTTAAAAACAAATCTAGATTTATGGATTTCAATAGATCATTGCACTTCTTGCATATGATTTGGCCTGATATATCTAGTTTCTCTTCTTTCTGTATTTTCCATTTAATATCTCTATTTTGGGAAACCGTGTAGATTTTGTGCAAACCAAGGGCTTCTGACCTTGTGCATTAATGAGTATTGTTACATCAGTCCCAAGGGTTATTGGTCTTATGTTGTTTTTTTTTAGTCTATTTCTAGCCATGAATGTATTGATTCTTTCTTTTGTATTTCTCATATTTTAAATGGACTGGCCTATTGGTTTTAGGGATGTTTCCAATCTATGTTTCAACTTTTAGTTGTAGTCCACCATTATTTTGTCCTCCTTGATGACAGATCATTTGGGCTTGGCCTAATCCTCACAGAAGCACCGTTCACACTCTAGTTTGATCTTGTTGCTTTGATTTATGTGATAGCCAAGTCTACATGTGATACCCTTCAAATCTTGTTCTATTTGTAACCGACTAAGGAAATATTGTTAAAAGACTTGAAATGCACTTTTCAATATTTTGTTCAATATGAGTTTTAACAATGTTTGTAATACATTGTATGTATTGAATTCTAATGTTTACGTGATCAGGGTATGAAATTATCCCTTAACCTGCAATGAATATACAAGAGCTCTAATAATTAATAATGCAACAAGTGCGTTACTACCTAAATTGTATTTAATTGTGCATATATGGAATTTGTAGGTATTTTTAGACATTGCTTTTCTGTTACTATTCAGTTAGTTAATGATGATTGTAACAACCCAAATTGGCACAAAGACAAAATTATATTGTGGGTGGTCAAGCCCAGGTTTCAGTTTTGAAACCAGGCTCTGATACCATGTGTAAGGCCTGTCCAAACAGAGCCTTGAAAACATAAAATTTAAACATATAAATGTTATCCTAAATTCTTTACAATTTATTATTCAACATATAACCATTCATTATTCAGCATATAACCATTCATTATTCAGCATATAACCATTCATTATTCATCATATAACCCTGTTCAACATAATTAAATTTTATGAGCAACATGATAGTAAACCATATAACACAGCATAATAATGAAAATACCTCAAACTGATGTTATTCTCCAACTTTGTCCAAGCTCCAACTTTGTCCAAGATCTGCCCAAAACTAGATAACCTCCCAACCAACTAGGAACATCCTATCTGGCTCCCTAGCTCCAGGTTTCCTTATAGTTTCCTGGCCCCTGAGCCCAAAATTCCTAGCAATAGGTTCCCCCTGTGACAATTCTCCAACAAGCTCCTCAAGCAAAACCAGTAATACAATCCTCCAACAAGCTCCTCCAGCAAAACCAATAATACATTCCCTTCATATGAAAATAATGCTCCAAAATAAGTCCCCCCCTCCCTGAGTGTTTCTCCCTCTCTTATCCTTCTTTTCCCCCCCTTTCCTTATTCACCACCTTCTCCCTTCATTAAATAAGGAAAGGAGTTGCAACTGGAAGGAGCTGCAACTGCAAGGAAGCTCCAACTCCACTATTCTCTGGCTACAACTAGAAGGATGCTACAACCCCCTATGTTCTCTGGATACAACCAGAAGGTGGCTACAACCACCTGTCCTTGCCCCATCCAACCTCCTTGAAGTATAAGTAGAATGATGGAACCACTGTCACACTATCACTTTGATATATATTGTTGTAAACCTCTACCAAACATACTGTACCAATAACCTGAACCATGCATCAACCTGTACCTCAACCCATAATCAACATGTACCATAAACAAGTGCATCAACCATGCACCAACTTGTACCAACCAACTTGTAATAAACCTATACCATAAACAATTGCATAAACCATGCACCAACCTATACCTCAACCTGTACCGTGAACAAGTGCATCAACCATGCACCAAACCTGTAAAAATAACATGTCACAACAACCTGTCCAAACAACCTATCACAACAACATGTATCATAAATATTATCAACCAAATTAGATATACTCACCAAGATCAATCACCAAGACAACTCTCAAATATGTGCATCAACCAAGCATAACACAACAACTCATAATCATCACCAAGATCAATATGCGCTTCTAATAATATACCAATACAAGTATGCTACATCATCCATAAACCTTGTGTCAACAATAATACTAACAAGTTCCTCCAACCATGTACCAAGTATGTACCAATCATGTATCAACTACTCATCAACTATGACTCATCAAGATGTACCAACATCATCAACTATACACCTCATGTATGTGCCAACTCATCAACTACTCGTCTCAACCATGCACCCAACATGTACCTGAACCAAAAGCCCTCATCAATATCATCATCCAAATATGATTTGAACTCACAATATACCTGGTGTATATGATCACATACATACAAGCCTTCCTTAACTTTAACAACAAGAGACTAGCATTTTCATCAAACTTTTCTTTAGTCCCACATGACTAGTTTTGGATTAGTCAACAACCCTAACTTGAAATAATCATAACTATGTACCTGAAATGAATAAAGATATGAAACTGATACACAATGTTATTCAGTGTGTTTTATGCAATTCCTCTAGTTTTCACTACTTGTAACCTCTCAGAAAATGAGTTATAGAAAAAATGGCATACCTTGCTTAATTCTGGATTATTATAGAGAGCGACCTTGTAGAGCGTTCCCCGCATAGAATATTTGTTGAATCGATCTAAAAATGTTACAAAGAATACTAAATATTGTACTCTAACCAACACATTTGGTATTATGGAATTTGGATTTGTTATGAAGAAGTTATGACGTTTTTACCCGAAACACTTGTTTTAGACTAGTTTTAGGACTAGCCACAAACCCTATTTTCCATGGAGTGTAACTCCAAAAATACAATGACCCACAAGCTTAATTTTTTACCACAACTACTTGGATATATTTCTTCAATGGAAAATCCATTTCAAAGTCTGAATAATTCTAGAAAAAACATTAATGCGAAAATGGTGAGATGACCTGTAAATAACATACCTTAGAAAGAATCATCAAAATAATTTATCCTCCCTTGAATTTTAACCTTCTTTTCTTCACCTTCCCTCTTAAATTGGGCTTAGATATCATTTGGTTACCTCAATAACCTATATATATTCAATATTCTCAAGTGTGATGTAAAATGAGAGTCGAGAGCCTTGCCTCTTATTTATATTCTCCATCTTCTAGGTCACTTAACCCATTTCTAGGTTACTTAACCCATTTCTAGATCACTTAACCCATTTCTAGGTAAATTAACCTACTTCTAGGTCACTTAACCCATTTATAGGTCACTTAACCTATTTTCCTCACTTTTAGGGTTAGCCACATTCCATAATTAGAAAGTTCTCCATTACTTTATCATTTAAATATTCCTCCTTGACTTTGTCACCTCACTTTATCATTTAAATAATCTTCTTTGATTTTGTCACTTCACTTTATTATTTAAATAATACTTATTGACTTTGTCACTTTACTTTATCATTTAAATAATAATTTATTCTTTGCAATCTCTTTGACTTCTTTGACCTTTTAGGGCTTCAAGCCAACATATGAGGGTCCTCCAACTTCGTAAGGCCATAAATCTCAAACCGTGAGGAGCTATGTGACATTCTACATACCACCATAAATGGAATGACATGTAATATCCATCTAGAATAGTCTTACTAGAAAATATATCAAAACTAATACCATTATCCATCAAACAAACTTGGGTCCATTACCCAAACCTGGGTTCTCCAACTTCTCATGGCCATAACTCTCTCACAATGAGGAGTTATGTGACGTTCCACATACCACCAGAAACATAATTACATGTACTATCCATATAGAATAGTATTACCTTCAAATATATTAAAACACATACCATTATACATGAAACAACCTTGGGTCCATTACCCAAAACTTTGTGCTACCGAAATTCACTACTAAATTACTCCAAGGGTTGAAATCACTAAGGGTTGACATCAATATTCAATATCACTCTCCAATGGTTGACATCAATGAAAACCAACAATCCATACCAACTATCCATCAACCTACACCAACTGTCTAACAATCTCTCGCTTTGGCATTGATGGCAACACTAACATTGATGGAAACACATAGTCATGATAAAATTCATGCTTATACTCATCATCAATGTTTCTATCTCTCCCCCTTTGACATCAATGGTAAAGGGTCCTCCCTTTGGGGATTCTCCCCCTGACTGAACTCTCCTTGGGGCTGCTCGCCCTATCCATGTGCCTTTTATTTTTCTTTGTGTTTATAAGCCTCTAATTACTCTCTCTCACTTCATATGAATAATATCTCCCCCTTTGAAAAAGGGTATCACTCTGAGGTCATATCTCTCATTCTTCCCTTGTGACAATCTCTCCCCTTGGAAACATGCATCTATGCTCTCTCTCTAAGAATTTACCTTTGCATCTGATAAATCTCTCCCCCTTTGTACCATTTATGGTGATTCCTTGTGTACATCTAAGGCATATAAGATAAGAATTCAAAATCATTCATTTTGAAGTAGAAATTACTCCTAGTCTCTGGTGAATATACTCAAGGGCTTCCTATGGAAGCGGTTTTGTAAAGATGTATGTCACTTGTTATTTTGTTCCAACATATTCAACTTTGATGTTCTTCTTTGCAACATGTTCCCATAGTAGGTTATACTTGATTGGAATATGCTTCCTTTTGGAGTGCATCACCAGGTTCTTTGAGATATTTATGGCGCTTGTATTATCACAATAGATTGGAATGGGCTCATCATACTCAACCTTTATATCTGTCAAAGTTTGTTTCATCCAAAGAACCTATGTACAGCATGTTGCTCCTGCAATATACTCTGCCTCGGCTGTAGATAGAGATATTGATGATTGTTTCTTGCTTATCCATGATACTAAACACTCACCCAAGTAGAATGCTTCTCCACTGGTGCTTTGTCGGTCATCAATACAACTTGCCCAATCTACATCTGTGTAGGTAATAAGAGATAGATCATTTCCTTTTGGATACCATAATCCAAACTCTTTTGTTCCTTTGAGATATTTGAAAATCCTCTTCATTGCTAACACATGTGATTACTTTGGTGTTACTTGAAATCATGCCACCTATCCAACTGCCTACATTACATCTGGTCTAGATGTTGTCACATATAGTAGGCTACTAATCATTGACCTGTATTGCCTCTGATCTGTATACTTTGAATCATCATATTTTCTTAACTTGCAACTGGTTTTCATGGGAGTGATAACTGGTTTGCAATCTTCCATTCCGAACCTCTTTAGCATTTCTCCGATATACTTGGTTTGAGAAATAAATATTCCTTGGTTGCTTTGATGTATCTGAAGACCCAGAAAGAAGGATAGTTCTCCAAGTAATGGCATTTCAAATTCATTCTACATATCCTTTGCAAATTTCTGGCTTGATGTAGAGGTTGTTGTATGTGATTCCTTTCCATAGTTAGTAGGGAGATTTGTCATTGTTGTTTCTGAGAATTACTCTTTTTTGAATGTGAACTATTGTATGCACTTCATGTGTCCAAAAAAATCTGTCAATTTGGAATCTAGTAGCATTGTTCGAGCCATTTCCTGTGTAATTATCATCTATTATGATAATTTTCCATTGTCTCCAAACCACTCTTTGAACCAATATATGAATCCATTCTCTCATCCATACTGTCCAAGAATATACTCATGCAACTGTCCATAATGCTAACCCATTTATCACTATACTATCACGAAGTCTTGATTAATCCATCAAATTGTACTTTTTCTAACTGACTACTATGGATATATCTTCTCAGACTCTGCAAGCTGCTCGAAGGATGGTTATTTGGTCTGTCACAAATATCACATAGACTCCCCATGTCTAATATTCATATTACCTAGGAGTCTCTAAGTCGGATGGCTCAGAACAATTCCTGCTCTGATATGTATTCATCATCATCTTCATTGGTAGATTCATTATCTCTCTGAGATTTGACTTCTTTCTTTCTGTCTTTGGATTCATCTTTCACTACACTGCCTGAAAGTACAATATCTTGAACCTTCTCCTTATTTACCTGTCCTTCATTTCTTTCAATTATTTTCCAAACCTTTTTGTATCTGACATCTTTCTTTTTTTCTGTAGAATTTTCTTCATCTCCTTTTATTGCCAATCTTGCGATCTATGGTACCTGGTCTTTGTTCACATGTTCTTCCTATTTTCTTATCCATAATTTCTTATATCTGATATTAGTATTCTCTTTCATGGAAGTATCAATCATGCTTCTACAATCATTGGCTATGTGTCCATATTTATGACATTTGTAACACTCAATGTTACGTGCGACCACATAGGGACTTCTTAATTGAACATTTCTTTTCTAATCCCTGCAATCTGAAATCTTATGTCCAAAGCTAGTACAATAAAAACAATGACCATAAAATAAATTTTCATACATGGGAGTGAATGATATTCTTTGTGGCGTAGTCCTTCTGAATTTTTTCCTTGACTAATCATGATCATGATTGAAGATTCTTTATGTCTTGAGCATGGATGGTCTTCTTGAAGATGTATCTTCAATAGTTTTCTTAGATTTTGGTTGACCATGATTATTTCCTTTGAGTACCTTTGCATAACTCTTTCTATTTTCTTCATTCTTCTTTTCTAGCAACATAGAGTGCTTCTCTTCATTCTCTACAAATGATGTGGATGTTTCTGTCTCTTCAACGTTCTTGTTGATCTTGATGATTTTGACTCTTAGTGTGACAACTTCTTCTTCAATATTCTCAACCTCTTATTCTTTCTTCATTATATGAGACTTCCTGACCTCTTCTGTTTTATTTGCTTCTTCAAGTTGGATTTTCAATGTAATTATTTCTTATTCTAGTCTTTTCTCTCCTTGACCAAAATCTTCCTCAAGTTGGTTTAAGTCATTAGTTCTTTCCTCGAGATGATCCATCAATATCTTTTCTCCCTTTTCTGATTCTTCCTTTTGTGCCACTATGTTGGCTTCTAAACATTTATTTTGATATTCTAGAGTTTCTTCAATTCTTCTGGCTTCTTCTAGTTGAGATCTTAAATTCTTGATGACCTGCTGAACTTTTTCGTAACCTTGAACACTTTCTTTTTTCTTCATCAATTCTTTCTTGGATGACTTGTTTTGTTCTCTTTCTTTCCTTAGAGATTTAATTGCACTGATCAATTTTTCTCTGTAATCAAGTTTTTCTTCTTTATACTCTTCCTCTTCTGAATCTGTCTGACATGATGAGCATCTCTCTTTGTGTTCTATATCTACATCTTCTTTGGAATTTTCTGAATCTGATATGGGTAAAGAATATATGTCATGTAACTTATCCCAAAGTTCTTCGGCTAATTAACATTTACCAACCTTTTCTCTTACCGTATTAGGTAATCCTTTCCATATTAAATCCATTGCTATTTTTTTATTCTTCTTCAATTCCTTCTTGGCTACAATCTTTGCCCTTTTTGAACTATAATATCCTATAACAACTGATAGACAAATATAATTTCCTTGTGCCTGTAAACATAGTTTCGTCCTTATTCTCCACATCTCATACTTAAAACCATTATGACCATTAAACATTGATACTCCATTCGAACCTGCTCTGATACCAATTGTTGGATTACTGAGAGGGGGGGTGAATCACTGATAGAGAAATTTAATCCTTTTTAACCATATAATCCAAGTGTTATATCAATGTATCATTATCATCCAGTAACTGTGGAGTAAATAAGCAATGAAAAAATGAAAAATCATACACATACACAGTACACCAGTGCTTTATGTGGAAACCCAAAGCGGGAGAAAACCATGTAATTATTTTTCTTATATATCTTGAAGAATTACATTCATTGGAAGCACCAACTTCCTTTGTTTTCCAGCTGCAACTGGAAGGAGGCTCCAACCCCCTTGTTTCTTAGGCTACAACCTGAAGAAATATCCAACTCCTATATTCTCTGGCTACAACCAGAAGGAGGCTACAACCCCCTATGTTCTCCAGATACAATCGAAAGGTGGCTACAACCACATGTCCTTGCCCCGTCCAATTTCCCTGAAGTAGAAGTAGAATTATGGAACCACTGTCACACTATCACTTTGAGATATACTGTTGTAAACCTGTACCAATCAACCTGTACCAAACAACCTGTACCAAACAACCTATACCAATAACCTGAACCATGCATCAACCATGCATTAACCTGTACCTCAACCTATAATCAACCTGCACCATAAACAAGTGCATCAACCATGCACCAACTTGTAATCAACCTATACCATAAACAAGTGCATCAACCATGCACCAACATGTACCTCAACCTGTACAATAAACAAGTGCATCAACCATGCACCAAACCTGTACAAATAACATGTCACAACAACCTGTCCAAATAACCTATCACAATAACCTATCTCATCAATCTTATCAACCAAATTAGATCTACTCACCAAGATCAATCACCAAGACAACTCTCAAATATGTGCATCAACCAAGCATAACACAACAACTCATAATCATCACCAAGATCAATAGGTTCTTCTAATAATATACCAATACAAGTATGCTGCATCATCCATAAACCATGTGTCAACAATACTACTAACAAGTGCCTTCAACCATGTACCAAGTATGTACCAATCATGTATCAACTACTCATCAACTATGACTCATCAAGATGTACCGACATCATCAACTATACAACTCATGTATGTGCCAACTCATCAACTATGTGTCTCAACCATGTACCCAACATGTACATCAACCAAAATCCCTAATCAATATCATCATCCAGATATGATTTGTAACTCTGCAATAGACCTGGTGTATATTATCACATACCTACAAACCTTCCTTAACTTTAACAACAAGAGACTAGCATTTTCATCAAACTTTTCTTTAGTCTCACATGACTAGTTTTGGATTAGTCAACAACCCTAACTTGAAATAATCATAACTATGTACCTGAAATGAATAAATATATGGAACTTATAAACAATGTTATTCAGTGTGTTTTATAAAATTCCTCTAGGTGTCAGTACTTGGAACCTCTCAGAAAATGAGTTATAGCAAAAATGGCATACCTTGCTAAATTCTAGCTTATTCTATAGAGTGACTTTGTAGAGTGTGCCCCGCACAGAATATTTGTTGCATAGATCTAAAAATGTAACAAAGGATACTACATATTTTAATATAACCAACACATTTGGTATTACTGAATTTGGATCTGTTATGAAGAATTTATGACGTTGTTACCTGAAACATCTGTTTTAGACTAGTTTCAGGACTAGCCACAAACCCTATTTTCCATGGAGTGTAACTCCAAAAATAAAATGACCCACAAGCTTAATTTTGTACCATTGATACTTGGATATGTTTCCTCAATGGCATAAAAATTTCACAGACTGAATCATTCTAGAAAAACAATTATTGAGAAAATGGTGAGATGACCTGTAAATAACATACCTTAGAAAGAATCATCAAAAGAATTTATCTTCCCTTGAATTCCGACTTTCTTTTCTCCACCTTCCCTCTGAAATTAGGCTTATATATCCTTTGGTTACCTCAATGACCTATATATAGTCAATATTCTCAAGTGTGATGTAAAATGAGAGAGCCTTGCCTCTTATTTATACTCTCCATCTTCTAGGTCACTTAACCCATTTCTAGGTCACTTAACGAATTTCTAGGTCACTTAACCTATTTCTAGGTCACATAACCCATTTCTAGGTCACTTAACCTTTTTCTTGGCCACTTAACCCATTTTCCTCATTTTTAGGGTTAACCACTTTCCATAATTAGAAAATTTTCCATTACTTTATCATTTAAATATTCCTCCTTGACTTTGTCACCTCACTTTACATTTAAATAATCTTCCTTGATTTTGTCACTTCACTTTATTATTTAAATAATACTTCTTGACTTTTTCAATTTATTTTATAATTTAAATAATAATTTATTCTTTGCAATCTCTTTGACTTCTTTGACCTTTTGGGGCTTCAAGCCACCATATGAGGGTCCTCCAACTTCATAAGGCCATAACTCTCAAACCGTGAGGATTTATGTGACGTTCCACATACCACTAGAAATGGCATGACATGTATTATCCATATAGAATAGTCTTATCTGAAAATATATCAAAACTCATACCATTATCCATCAAACAAACTTGGGTCCATTACCCAAACCTGGGTTCTCCAAATTCTCATGGCCATAAATCTCTAACCGTGAGGAGTTATGTAGCGTTCCACATACCACCAGAAATGGAATGACATGTAATATCCATATATAATATTCTTTCCTTAAAATATATTAAAACTCATACCAATATACAATATCACTCTCCAATGGTTGACATCAATGACAACCAACAATCCATACCAACTATCCATGAACCTACGCCAACTGTTTGACAAGATTTACATGGAGAAGGGAGGAATATTTGAATATCAAAATTATGATATTGGGAGAATCGTGCAAGGGCTGGAAAAGGGGAGATTAGAGGAATGTTGCATAATCATCCATATTTATAAGTATTCTCTTTGGGTTCTCATTTTAATAATATACTTGGTCTATTTCCTTCTAGTTTTAGTATCTTTACATATGGTTGCCTACTATAGATGATTTTTTTTAATCTAATGTGGTAGAGTAGGAGTTTCCTTTTTTTCTCTTTTTTGCCCATGGTTTTGCATATATCAAGCTATCCGAAAGAGTTTGGAGGTCGATATCAAAGTGGAGCAGCGAGGAAAAACACCAAAAATAGGTATGATAATCTTTCCTCCTGCTCTCTTTTCAATTAATTAAAAAAGTATCAAAGGGATGGTAGTGTTAATTTGTATCGTTCTTTCTTGGTATTAGGGGATTATAATACAAGGGAGAATTTGCCTATCCGTAGGGGAATTATTCCATAATATAAATTGTCAATTCCACTGGGGAAGGACATTGAGATGTATTTCCTTGGATCCTCTAAACCTTTGCCTTGTTTTATCTTTTTTTATTGATTTTTTCTGAGCCTTCCCTCTTACCTCTACTTCATCAAGCAATAGTCATAGTTACCAAGCCAACTTTTATTGATTTTTTTGTTTTTTAAGCTCATTTTCAAGCATCTACAGGAGTAGCGCTCCCATAGAGTACTATTAGAGCATTGGTTATCTGATCAAAGCTCCTATTTGGTATCTTTGGGAGCTATATAACACTTTGTCTCTTTGATTTAGGGAGAACTTCTCTCTAGTTTTGGGCAGATCTAGGGGATTTTTCCCTATTTTTCTCAACCCTTTGTTGGAGGTATTTTTCCCAGAGTCTATACTTTTTCTTATGTCTTTGTTTAGGTTGAGGATTTGGTTCTTATCACTTTTTTTGTTGTATTTTTTTTATCTTGCAATCTTTTAGAAATTGTGATATTGATTCGCCTTGTTTTTCTTGGTTTGGTTTGTCTTGCGAAGATTCTGGTTATCTAACTGATTGAAAAGGTATGCAAAGGTTTGTTGGTCTTAAGTTACTTTTTAAATCTTTCCTTTTTGAATGATTTGAGACTTTATGCTTACCAAAACCTATCTTGAATTTCTCTTTCTTGCTTCTTTTTTTGTTAAGATATTTGAGTAATTTCTCTTTTGCATCATTGAGTTATTGATTGAATGGGTTATTCCCTACTTGTTTTCTTTGAGTTTTTGTCACTTTGAGTGCACTTTGTTTGATTTTTTTTTCCTCATAGTTCTTTGTATCAAACTTAGATCTCTTTCGTCTGAAAGTTAAGAAGATAAAGGTTTGCATATCTCCTTTCATAGTCAATCAAATGAAGAAATTTTGCATTCATTAGGAAGTTTGATTTAGTTTATGTTTGGAAAAAGAGATACTTTTGCATGTGCATTTCAGTTTTTGAAAACATTTTGTTGGACATTTGGCATCATATTGATCCCATAAATTGAAATTTTTGTTGTTTTGAGTGTTTTCTTGTGATTAAGAATAATATAACTCTTCTCCTTCCCATACGTAGAATTCATCGAAAGAAATAACTGCATAGCATTATTTTGCATTCTTTTGGAGTCACGTCTCTTACAAATGATCAATTTCATCTCCATGAATCCTTTGAGTTAAAATCCCTTAAAATGAACCATGCTCTAATAAAATCAACTCGAATATTTTTTGTTTTTAGCACATCAATAGTAGCTTAGGATTAGGGTCTTTGGACTAGGTGAAGTGAGTAAATTGCCTAACACTACTAAAGAGACTGTAGAACACTAAAGAGTGTATAAATCCAAATTTTGTATGAGCATAGCTGGGAACCCCCTCTCACACATGGGATAAACATGAGGTTGCCTGCAAGAGAGAAATGAATATTACCCCTCCAAAGCTTAACCAATCATAGTAGAAAGATCATATATTGGGGGTTGTTCTTGAGAAACCATTGGTTTCATTTGGTCTCAGTGCTTTGTGAACTCCAAATCCATTATGGGTCTTCTGGAGTACTATTGGTCCACTTTTCTTTAGTTCTCTTGAAGATATCTAGACTTTGATATCCTGCTCATACGTTCAGTCCTGAATGTCGACCGTACCCCCCCAAAGGCTAACTGCGAGTTGGTAACCTTAGTTGAATTTCCTAGGTACCTACAGAGGTGATTGTGGAGGGATTCCCACGGTACCTGGGGAAGACGTCATATCACACTCTCAGTACCCTTGGAGGGTGATCCCACGAAAGTGAGGGTTGCTTGCACCGAGAAGGTTTTTTATGTGGAGTTTAGGGAAACTACTTCTCACATGTTCGCTAGTGTCTTGATATTCCATCTTTGAAACATCCTTAAATATGTGGTTTCTTGGTTGATTGCTTTTAGTTTTCATAGGAGTGTGTTTCTTTGATTTTCATAGTTAGCATTCAAATCAATATTTTCACAGTATACAAGGTATAGAACTTGACACTCAGAAGCCACAAAATAATATTTCTTATGAAGAAATGATCACATATCACAATTTTGAAACTGGGAGCATCACTCCTAGAAGTGGCCATCACATTGAAGAATTGGTCCCAACCTTCGTAGAAAGATTGGAATATTTTATGAATCCTTCATTTACAGATCCACTTGGTCAACCACTATTTGATCCACCATCCATGAGATACATTGATTCCTTTTCTTCTTACTATTTACCACCCGATTCAACCACTACACCATCCCTTGGCATGAACCCACCGATATTTGGTTTTCTTGAAGGACTTGGGAATTCATCTTTTTCCACAACTGTTGTAGTTGATATTGTTAGTGCTTAATCTTTACCAGAAACATTAGTTACCCAAGTGACCCTAAATCAACCACTTACACATTCATATCCTCTTGCACATGAGTCAGGTAATATTCCTGCTTCATTTTTTCCACACATGCACATGCCAAGTTCTTTACTTAGTCGTCCCATAGGTGAAATGGCCAGCGGTCAAGTCATTCACACAACCACATTACACAAGATACTCAACCTCCATATCACACATCACAAATTAGTACTCCCTACATTGGAGGTCAATCTTCAATGGGAGGCCAACCTTCAACTGGGGGAAACCTTCAGTTGCAAAGAAAAATTTCATTGGGGGCAAACCTACATGGTTGCAACATCAACCAACATGGGGGAAAGCCACTCCTACAAGTCCTTCTATCCATACTACCATTGTTCTATATAATGGACATCCATATATAGGAGTTGTGAACCCTTTGTGGACTCAACCCAATCCCATGGGCATTCCTATGTAAAGAACTATGCCCTATCAATTTGTAAACCCCACAATTCGAACACAATAGTCCCTTCCACTGCCATATATAGGGGGACCCATAGGTCAACCGCAATACATAGGAGGTCCATCTATTTAATCAGAGTACATGGGTGGAAAAATAGGAAAACCACCTTACATAGGTGGACAACATGAACAACCACCATATATGGGAGGAACATCTAGTTTTGTCACCTCGCCACAACTTGGATACATTCCTACTGGTGTTCTTACACAATATGGTTATCACTAGTATCAACATCCTAACCGATAGCTATCATTCTTGGCTACATTAGATCTGCCAGATATGTCATGTTTAACAAATGATCCCATCCTTCATGCCCTGTTTTGGCCCACCATCCCTACCAAATTAACGTCTGACATTCTAAAATTTGACAGAAAACCCGGGGAAGATCGTAAAAATCATGTTATGACTTTCCACTTATGGTGTTCTTCCAACTCTTTGATGGACGATTCCATTCATCTTAGACTTTTTCATAGAACACTTATAGGTGAGGCAACAAAATGGTACATTTAACTTTCATGTAACTCTTTTGTTCTCTTTCAATGGATTTCCTAACACATTTCCAGTTGCATATACGGTACGAGACTGGTACAAAACTTTTGAAATCTCTTTGACAATCCTATTCCACCCACATCTTTGATCATATTCATGAGTGGAGATGATGAAGACGGTTGATTACAACTCAAATTCTGTACCAACTCCTAGTGTATTGGTTTACAAAGTCACTCTTGCCTCCCATCACTCACGATGTTTCTATGGGAAATACATTGTACTATTTTTGATAAGGGAGCCTCAAATTGTGTCATGTCTTTGCATTG
>ML786732.1:46035-61622 GCA_009831015.1 Picea engelmannii | reverse complement strand
GTTTTCATTCTTCTCGTATTGTGCTCAAAGTGGTATTTGACGATCAAAACAAAATCCAACTTTTAATATTGAATAGTTTTATGTTGATTTAGATACTTCCATTGAATGAAATTTTCAATGTGGTAAAAAGGATGTCTGTTGCTGGGATTTGATCATGAGGGTAAAACATGATTGAATTTTTTCTTTTAACCTGTCAAATATCATTGACATTCCCCAATACATATTCGTCATCTCAGTTATAGATACTGTAAATTAAGCTATAAGATAGTTGAACTGGATGGATGGAAATGTCAAATTCAGCGGACAAGCGGGAAGGACCTACAATATTGAAGCCTACTTGCATCTTCCTATTTTGGATTATGGTTCTGTAATGTTGTCATTACTGTGCCTAATATTGGACTCTTTTGGAAAGGAAGATTAGAAGCTAGAACGTGAGCATCATCATGCTGGCTTCCCCTTGGGTTCCATTTTGGCTGTGCCACAGTTTCTTACTTTGCATTTAACGAGTTAATTGATTGCAAGTTAGGTTTGGACTTGAGAGGAACAAGTCTAAATTACTATAGCTCTTCACATGCAAGTGTATCCTTTCTGCTAAAATTCCAAGTGTGGATTTTTGTTTGACTCCTATAGTTTAGAGTTCTTCAGTCTATACATGTAGGTCCAAACTGGAATAGGTTGAAAACCTACATTATATTAAAGTGTAAGGCTTTGGAATAGGTTGTGAGGATAAGTTTCAAAAGACATAAGAAAAGCATAGAATCTTGTGCTAAGGAGCGGTAAATCCAATTGTTCGTATAAAAATAGTCGAGATCCCCCTCTCACACAGGGGTTAAACATGAGGTCATGTGTGTGAGAGAAGAGGATATTACCCCTACAAATCTTAACCAATCATAGTAGAGAGATCGTACATTGGCAGTTGTTCTTGAGAAACCGCTGGTTTCATTTGGTATCAGTGCTTCGTGAACTCTGAATCGGTTTGGGGTCCTCTAGAGTCCTACCGGTCCACTTGTCTTTAGTTCTATTGAAGAGCTTCAAAATTTGATATCCTTCGCATACGTTTGGTCTTGACTGTCGAATAAACCCCCCAGAGGTTGACTGGGAGTTGGTAACCTTAGTTTCCTTTCCTAGGTACCTACATAGGTGATTGTAGAGGGATCCCCATAGTACCTGGGGCATATGTCGTATCACATTATCAATACCCTTGGAGGGTAATCCCGTGAAAGTGAGGGTTTATTGCACCGAGAAAGGTTGTTATGTGGAGGTCATGGTAACTACTTCTCACTTCTTCGTTGGAGGCTTGATATCTCATCTTCTGTATATCCTTAAATTTGTTGTTTCTTGGTTGATTTCTTTTAGTTTTCATATGAGTGTTTTTATTTGTCTTTCATAGTCGGCCTTAGGATAATATTTTTCACAATATGCAAGGTATCGAACCTGACACTCAAGAACCACAACATAATCTCTTTTACGAAGAAGTGATCGTAAATCACACTTCTGAAAGTTTGAGCGTCCCTCCTAAAAGTGGCAATCACATTGAACAACTGGTCCCAACCTTCGTAGAGAGCTTGGAATATTTTATGAATCCTTTGTTTACTGATCCACATGGCCAACCACTCTTTGATCCACCATCCATGATATACGTTGTCTAATGTACCTCAAAAATCACCATAAAAAAGTTTTTTTTTTGTACATTTATCCTTGAAAAGTTTCAAGATCTCAAGCAAGTAAGCTTTTTGTTAGAAGACTTGAGTCTGATGGTTTGTTTAGAGTCCTTACTGTCATTGACTGTCCTTACCATTCAACTTAAGGTTTTCTAAACGATGATATAATGAGTATTTACTCACCACTTCAATGTTTAATTAATATCCTAAAATTTATAATTACCCTCTTTTTTGCTAGTACCTATGACACTACCACACTCTTAACAACACAAACAACTTTGGGGTTTTTATGAGAAAAACCCTACATAGAAAAATTACCCTCTGTTTGCAATACAATCGACTTGTAAAGTGGTATGTTACTTTTGTACCTCTATCCAGGATGAAGACTCCCCAACGTTCTTTTACCAGTCCATTCATTATAATGATAGGGTTGTTCCCATAACAATAATTTTCTTCTAAGTTCCTACAACTTTGTGAAGAAACAGAGGTTAATCGGGTTTTGGTGATCACAAGTGCCAAACAAAATAAAGGACCCTGTGGTTTGTCGGAATCCGAAATATGGAATGACTGTGGGCCAACATTTCAAGGTTTTAGGATTTGGGGCTTCGTGAGTACAAGTGTTAGACATCAACACATGACATTTCCTGAAATTGCGACAAGATGCCGAGTACTTCGGGGTTTCGTGAACACAAAAATAAACATCAACACACTACAACTCCGAAAAAGTGAAAGGTGATTAGTACTTCGGGAAATCAAAGTTCGGGATTTCACGAGTGCAAGTGCCCAAACAACTACATATTCAAACCTCTGAAATGAGGAAAAAGGAAGGTGGGTCCTGCACTTCAGGATTTCGGATTCGAAACTTCGCGAGTTTAGGTGTCCAAACCTTGACATACACAAATTTCCAAAATGCGAGAACGAAAAGGTGAGACCTGCATTTCGGGATTTTTGTGTTCGGGGTTTCGCAGTTTTCATAGCCAAACATCAACAAATACAAACCTCTGAAAGGGCGAAAGGGGAAAGGTGGGTCCTGCATTTCGGCATTTCGGGGTTCGGAATCACGCGATTTCAAAAAACCAAACATCAAACATAAAAAAATCTCGAAATTGCGAAAAGAAAAGAATGTAGAACTAACATTTTGGGATTTCGAGGTTTCAGAATCCCACGACTTCAAAAGATGAAACCTCAACCACAGACAATTCCCAAATTGCAAAAAGGAAAGGAATGTGGAACTAACATTTTGGGATTTAGGGGTTCGGGGTTTCGGGGTTTCAAATACCAAACAATAGCACACAACAACTTACGAAAAGTGAAGAGGATAAAAGGGTGTGGAATTAACACTTCGGGATTTCAGGATTCGAGTTTTCAGGGTTTGAAATGTCAAACAACATAACTCAACCATTCCCGAATTTCGAAAAGTGAAAAGGTGTGGAATTAACACTTCGGGATTTTAGGATTCGGGTTTCAGGGTTTCAAATGTCAAACAACATAACTCAACCATTCCCGAATTTCGAAAAGTGAAAAGGTGTGGAATTAACACTTTGGGATTTCTGGATTCGGGTTTTCAAGGTTTTTAAATGTCGAACAACAACAACCAACAATTCCCGAATTCCAAAAGCATAAAGACTTAAGAATTTTACACGCACAGAAAGATACAACAGGATAAAGGTATTCTATAAGGGAAAATCTCTATATTCGTCATAGACCTGGACTAAGGAAAGGATAGCCCATTCTGAAAAGAAAACAAGGAAAATAAAAGGGGTTTCCAAAATTCTTTAACTCCCTAATTTTTCATTCTATACACATCTAATATATTGTTTGCATATTTTTAGAGCATATTTTTAGATACATAGCATCGAATAAGAACATTCTCATAGAAAGTGGGAAGAAATCGTTACAGATCTTATTTAATTAGATACCATACATCAGATGAAAAAAGAGTCATACAGACAGAGAATGTAACCTGTTCCAGTTCAGATTCGATAGATACATAACATCAAAAGACATAGCCATTCATAATAGAGAGGGGAAAATTAACATATCTAAATCCAATCTATGGGAAGACAAAGGGAACAACCACGTTCCTCCCAGCCGTAGAACAGGGCAGCCAAATCTACTTGCCCAATTCACCCCCTAGCCTGACCATGAATCCATGAGGACGAAC
Organism: Picea engelmannii; assembly: GCA_009831015.1. Lineage (NCBI taxonomy): Eukaryota > Viridiplantae > Streptophyta > Pinopsida > Pinales > Pinaceae > Picea > Picea engelmannii. The sequence goes on along the minus strand of ML786732.1, from coordinate 57,797 downwards.
TTGGAAACTCCTCCTCAACAATGTCCTTCAATTCCAGCAATTATCCTCTTGCCTCACACTTACTCAACAATGCTCATAACAACAAGGCAATTTTGTTTCAACAAGATCCACTTGCCTTACACTCAATCCGTAGTGTTCATAACAACAAGCGAGCTCAGAAAACCTCTTCCCAGCATACTTGGCAGCGTCTTGCCTCCTCACATATGCTATTTATCAATTTTGCCCAGTTATTTTCCCTCCTTTGTGGATTTTCATAGCTTTCTTAATCCCTGAGTTTCATGGGCCGCCAGTGGCTAAATATATTATTTTCCACTTGTAATCATCAGCCCAGAGGTAGTTCCAACTTGTTCCCCATTCATGGAGTCATGGTCAGCTGTTTTTTTTAACATGGTTGTTCCATTTGTCCTCCTGCAGTTAATATAATTATTCTGTTGTGATACAAGTGTCATAGTAAAATAGTTAGTTGAGTCCAAATATATCTCTTCCCAACATTCACAATAATTAAATACAATTATTAAATTCAAAATTTGGAATTTCCATAAATGGAAAAAAAATTCCAGATTCGAATTTGCCAAAAACGGAAATAAATTTTCAGCAACAAAAATAAAAATATTTATTTTTGGGGGATGTCACATCCTTTCCCCCTTTAGTAAAACACTATCCTCAGTGTTCATTCCTTTCCTGGAACAGGATTGGATGAGATTTTCACAAATCTCCCTCCAATTCTCAAGTGGCCTCCTCAGGACTAAAGTGCTTCCATTGCAACTTTACTTGAGCGATGACTCTATTCCAAAGTGTTATTTATCTCCAGTGCATAATGCGCAGGGGTTCCACCTGGAACTCTCCCTCGGGTTCCACCTGCACCAAGTTCCAATAAATCATATGAGTAGGGTCATGAATATACGTTTTCAACAAAGAAACATGAAATACATTATGAATTCTTAGATTACCTAGAAGTGCAAGTTGATATGCTACGGGTCCAATTCGAGCTAGTATCTTGAAGGGCCCACAAAACCTAGGTGCTAGCTTGGCACAATTCCCCAACTTCAGAGATCTTTTTCGTGCTTTGACCTTCAAATAAACATGGTCTCCGACTTGAAATTCCAAGTGTCTTCTTTTCTGATCTGCATAGCTCTTCTGTCTGTCCTGTGCTTCTTTCAACTTCTGTTGTACCCTTTTTACCATGTTCTCCATTTCTTGGAGCATCTCTGGTCCAACCATGAGTTTGTTAGCTGGGTTATCCTAACTAATTGGAGTTGTACACTTTGTGTCGTACAATATTTCGAAAGGGCTCAACTTAGTCGAAGTTTGGTACCTATTGTTATATGCAAATTCTACCAAGTGTAGGTAGTCTTCCCACTTGTTCGGATTTTTTCTTACATACATGGGGAGCATATCCTCTATGATTTGGTTTTTCCTTTCGGTCTGTCCATCCATTTGTGGATGATAACTCATTCTGAAATTCAAATTAGTATTTATCCCCGCAAACAATTCCTTCCAAAAAGAGGATGTGAATTTTACGTCTCTATTTGAAATCACCATTTTAGGAATACCATGTAGTCTAAAAATTTCTTTCATGAATATTTTAGCAATGTTAATAGCTTTAAAAGTAGACTTTACAAGAATAAAGTGTGCATACTTACTGAGTTTATCGATTACAACCATGATTGAATCATTCTGTTTTTGAGTTTTAGGCAAACCTGTTATAAATTCCAGTGATATGGTCTCCTATTTCCATTCTGGTACTAGTAATGGTTGTAATAGGCCGACTAGATGCTGGTGTTCAACCTTAACCTACTGACAATCTTGGCACCTAGCAAAGTATTTTGCTATTTTTCCCTTCATGTTAGGTCAGTAAAATAGTTTTCTGAGTGTTGTTATTGTGTTTTGGTAGCCTGGATGGCCAGAATATGGTTTCTTATGCACTTCGTCTAAAATAGTTAATTTTAGCTCTGCTGAATCTGGTATGTAAAGTCTATTTTTAAATCTTAATAGTCCCTTCTTGTCGATACTTATATCCGGTTCATTTGAGTTTGTGATACTGTTTTGCAATTCTGCCATCATCTTAGTGTAATTTCCATCGTCAACACTTGTCGTTCTTATTCTTTGTTCCAGATCACTTTCTGCCCTGCTGATATTTATCTCAAATAACCCATGGACTCTTCTGATTAAAGCATATGCTACCTTATTTTCCTTTCCCTTGATATGTTTGAACTCGAAGTCAAATTCACTCAAGAAGGCTAGCCAACTTGCTTGTCTTGCATTAAGGTCTGGTTGGTTAAACAGATATTTCACTCCGTTATTATCCGTCAATAGTAAGAATTTCCTGCCCATTATATAGTGTCACCACATTTTTAAGGCATGTATTAATGCTACCAATTCTAAGTCATGAGTAACATAATTTCGCTCGTGTTCCTTTAATTTCCGAGACTCATAACAAAACATGTTCCCTTCCTGAGTTAGAACACCACCTAGCCCCTCTTTACTTGCATCAACACATATTGTGAAGTCTTTATCTGGGTCTGCTACCTTCAAGATGGGCGTCGATGTCAATAATTCTTTTAGCTTGTTAAAGTTGTCTTGAAACTTTTGCGACCAGTTAAACTTGGTCCCTTTCTTTTGTAATGACGTGATAGGGTAGGCTATTTTAGAGAACCCTTCTATAAATCTGCAATAATATCTGGTGATTCCCATGAATGACCGGATATCTGTCACATCCTTAGGCATTGGCCATTCCATGATGGATTTTATTTTTTATGGGTCTACGACAATACCTTCCGAGGAAATGACATGTCCTAAATATTGTATTTCTTTTTGATAAAAATCACATTTGTCGAATTTTGTGTATAGTTTGTGTTTCCTTAGTGTTTGCAGGACTATTCGTAAGTGTTCATCATGTTCCTCCACCGTTTTAGAATAGAACAGAATATAGTTGATAAATACTACTACGAACTTGTCTAAGTATTGGCTGAAAATGTTGTTCATTAAGCACATAAATGGGGCTGGTGCATTGGTGAGTCCGAAAGGTATGACTACAAACTCGTAATGTCCGTATCTTGTTTGAAAAGATGTTTTGTTTATGTCCTGGTCCTTTATCCTAACTTGATGATAACCAGATCGTAAATCTAGTTTTGAGAAGATCTTGGCCCCACCAACTTGATCAAACATATCATTTATCCATGGTAAGGGGTATTTGTTCTTAATGGTCACTTTGTTTAGTTGTCTATAATCGATACATAGTCTTAGAGTACCATCTTTATTTTTCACAAAGAAGACTGGTGCTCCCCATGGAGAGACACTTGGTATGATATACTCTTTGTCCAACAATTCCTGTAATTGTATTTTTAATTCTGTTAGTTCTGGTAGGCTCATTTGGTAGGGTTCTTTTGAGATAGGGGTTGATCCAGGTAGTAAGTCTATAGAGAAATCTAATTCTCTCCTAGGAGGTAATTCTAGTATCTCATCAACAAACATGTCTCTAAATTCCCGTAGTACAACAAAGTCTTCTAACTTGGGTTTATTTTCTTTTTCTAAAAGATTCGTCACTTGGATAGCGTAAACTTGACATCCCTTTCTAATACATTTCTTGAATTGCATCACTGAAACTTGTCTGACTGACATAGGTTTTGGTATTCCTTGGGCTGTTCTAATAGTACCAAAATTATCTTTGTAGCTAAGTATATTTGTATAACAGTCTAGTACTGCTTTGTGTTGTTCCAACCAATCCATCCCGATAATCATATCATAAGATCCTAGTGGTAGGATGTTCATATTGGTCCTTATCTTTTGACCATCTAAACTGAACTCAAGATCAGAAATAAAGTTAACTACTTTTCTTTTAGTCCCTGTTGCTAGTTGTACAAGACAATATTTTGCATGCTTTTGTTTCTTAAGTTTATTTGACTCTACTACATCGGGAGTAATATAACTTAACGTAGCCCCAGGGTCAATTAAAACAGAAATTCGAGTGTCATGGATTTTACCTTCAATATCTACCATCGAGGACTGGTGGTTAGCTTGTCGACCATCTATGGCTGCATTTATCCGATGCAGACTCCTACCCATGTCTCCCATTGTTGAGGCTTCCTGCAAATTGTGGACGGTAGTGCTATTTTCTGAAATTAGACGTGGACAGTTCCTCCTTAGATGAGGCTCTCCACACTCCCAACATCTTAATGGTTCGCGGGAGTTGTCCCCAAAATTCTTCGTTCTAGGTTTACCGGTTTACCGCTACCTTGCGTATTCAGATGATTGGAGTGAAAATCCTTCCTTGGGAAACTTTTTGCTGCATTCCGATAAGGAGTTGGTTGGTATCCCTTCTTCCACTGGTGCATTCCATCTTGTTTCTTATCCTTCCAAGTCTTGGGAAACGCTACCCGTTGTTTATACTGGTCATAACACATTTGTGCCTTCCTGAAAGCCTCACTCAAGGATTTGGGGTTGTCAAACTCAATTCTATCCCTCTAGGACTATGGTGACCAGGTTAAGAATCAATGGATTTTTACCTTATCCTCCCGTATGTATAGTACGAACCTTAGTAGTTACAGAAATTTATTTATAAGGTCATCCATTGTCATTTGTCTGAGTCATAATTCATACAAAAATTTCATCTTCCTTTCATAATAGCTTTCAGAAAGGTATTGTTTCTTAAAATACTTCTTGAAGTTGGACCATTCCAACTATTTCTCCTTTAGGCCCTTGGCCAATTTCAGGTCCTGCCACCATATGTTGGCCTTCCGCTTTAGATTGTAGATGGCCATTCTGACCTTCATGTTGCTGGAATAGTTGTAGATTTGGAAGTATTTTTTGATGTCTAACAACCATACCTTGGCTTCTTCTCTTGTCCTAGACTCTCCATCAAAAGTAGTTGGTTTAATCTTTTTAAATTCTTCTTCAAGGTGGTCTGTTTGTTTTCTTTTTTTATCTGGTATGGTTTTGTCTTCAGCTGAAGGTGTCCCTTCAGATGAACTATCTCCTTTTTCTGTTTTCACACCAGAATTCTTGGAGGCCCTTTTGCTGACCTCTTCCTCAGGGTTATCATCTTTTGGGCTTTTCTTGGTTACTATACTACGCAATAGGACTTCATTTATCTCTTGCTATTCCTGCTGTTCCTTCTTCAATTTTTCATTATCGGCCTTGAAAACCTGTAGTTCAACAATAAGGTTTCTCATGGTTTCCAACACCTCTGTGGGTGAGATTCCATCACTATTCTGTCTTGGATCTCCAAGAGGTCCTTGTTGCAGATTCTCTTCCACCCTAATTTATGCACCTTCTTGGGCTACCATTATTCAACACAAAACAGAAAAGATTTTTGTTTGTAATCCACGAGATTAATTAGTTTTTTCATAAATCAGAATATATACTAAGCAATTAATGTGGCCCTGTTCAGGCCCAATGTTGTAACTTTTTCTCTGATACCATATGTAATGTACCTCAAAAATCACCATAAAAAAGATTTTTTTTTTTGTACATTTATCCTTGAAAAGTTTCGAGATCTCAAGCAAGTAAGCTTTCTATTACAAGACTTGAGTTTGACGGTTTGTTTAGAGTCCTTACTATCATTGACTATCCTTACCATTCAACTTAAGTTTTTCTAAACGATGATATAATGAGTATTTACTCACCACTTCAATGTTTAATTAAGATCCTAAAATTTATAATTACCCTCTTTTCTGCTAGTACCTATGACACTACCACAATCTTAACAATACAAACAACTTTGGGGTTTTTATGACCAAAACCCTACATAGAAAAATTACCCTCTGTTTGCAATATAATCGACTTGTAAAGCGGTCCGTTGCTTCTGTACCTCTATCCAGGATGAAGACTCCCCAACGTTCTTTTACCAGTACATTCATTATAATGATAGGGTTGTTCCCATAACAATAAGTTTCTTCTAAGTTCCTACAGCTTTATGAAGAAACAAAGGTCAATCGGGTTTTGGTGATCACAAGTGCCGAACAAAATAAAGGACCCTGTGGCTTGCCGAAATCCGAAATACAGAATGATTGTGGACCAATATTTCGGGGTTTTAGGATTCGAGGCTTCGCGAGTACAAGATCCGGACATCAACACACGACATTTCCCGAAATTGTGACAAGATGCTGAGTACTTCGGGGTTTCGGGATTTGGGTTTTCATGAACACAAAAGTCAACATCAACACACTACAACTCCGAAAAAGAGAAAGGTGATTAGTACTTCGGGAAATCGGAGTTCAGGATTTCATGAGTGCAAGTGCCCAAACAACCACATATTCAAACCTCCGAAATGAGGAAAAAGGAAGGTGGGTCTCGCACTTTAGGATTTCGGATTCAGAACTTCACGAGTTCCGGTGTCTAGACCTTGACATACCCAAATTTTCGAAATGTGAGAACGGAAAGGTGAGACCCACATTTCAGGATTTCGATGTTTGGGGTTTCATGGTTTTCATAGCCAAACATCAATAGATACAAACCTATGAAAGGGAGAAAGGGGAAAGGTGGGTCTCGCATTTCAGGATTTTGGGGTTCAGAATCTCGTGACTTCAAAAAACCAAACATCAAACACAAACAAATCCCGAAATTGTGAAAAGAAAAGAACATAGAACTAACATTTCAGGATTTTAGGGTTTCAGAATCTCACGACTTCAAAAGCCGAAACCTCAACCACAGACAATTCCTGAATTGCGAAAAGGAAAGGAACGTGGAACTAACGTTTCGAGATTTCAGGGTTCGGGTTTTCGAGGTTTCAAATACCAAACAATAGTGCACAACAACTTCTGAAAAGAAAAGAGGATAAAAGGGTGTGGAATTAACACTTCGGGATTTCGGGATTCAGATTTTTGGGGTTTCAAATGTCAAACAACATAACTCAACCATTCCCGAATTCTGAAAAGTGAAAAGGTGTGGAATTAACACTTTGGGATTTCGGGATTCGGGTTTTCGGGGTTTCGAATGTCAAACAACATAGCTCAACCATTCCTGAATTCTGAAAAGTGAAAAGGTGTGGAATTAACACTTCGGGATTTCGAGATTCGAGTTTTCGGGGTTTTTAAATGTCGAACAACAACAACCAACAATTCCCGAATTCTGAAAGCATAAAGACTTAAGAATTTTACACGCACAGAAGGATACAACAGGATACCGGTATTCTGTAATGGAAAATCTCTAAATTCATCATAGACCTAGACTAAGGAAAGGATAGCCCATTCTGAAAAGAAAACAAGGAAAATAAAAGGGGTTTCCAAAATTCTTTAACTTCTGAATTTGTCATTCTATACACATCTAATATATTGTTTGCATATTGTTAGAGCATATTGTTAGATACATAGAATCGAATAATAAAATTCGCATAGAAAGTGGGAAGAAATCGTTACAGATCTGATTTAATTAGATACCATACATCAGATGCAAAAAGGGTCATACAGACGAAGAATGTAACCTATTCCAGTTCAGATTGGATAGATACATAACATCAAAAGACATAGCCATTCATAATAGAGAGGGGAAACTTAACATATCTGAATCCAATCCACGGGAAGACAAAGGGAACAACCACATTCCTCCCAACCATAGAATAGGGTAGCCAAATCTACTTTTCCGATTCACCCCCTAGCCTGACCATGAATCCATGAGGATGAACTTGGAAACTCCTCCTCAACAATGTCCTTCAGTTCCAACAATTATCCTCTTGCCTCACACTTACTCAACAGTGCTCATAACAGCAAGGAGATTCTGTTTCAGCAAGCTCCACTTGCCTCACACTCAATCCACAGTGTTCATAACAACAAGTGAGCTTAGAAAACCTCTTCCCAACATACTTGGCAGCGTCCTGCCTCCTCGCATATGCTATTTATCATTTTTTCCCAGATCTTTTCCCTCCTTTGAGGATTTTCACATCTTTCTTAATCCCTGACTTTTAGGGGCTGCCAATGGCCAAATATCTGATTTTCCACTTTTAATCATCAGCCCAGAGGCAGTTCCAACTTGTTCCCCACTCATGGAGTCATGGTCAACTGATTGTTTTAACATGGTTGTTCCATTTGTCCTCCTACAGTTAATATAATTATGACATAAGTGTCATAGTCAAATAGTTAGTTGAGTCCAAAAAAATCTCTTCCCAACAGTCACAATAATTAAATACAATTATTAAATTCGAAATTTGGAATTGCCATAAATGGAAAAAAAATTCTAGATTCGAATTTGTCAAAAACAAAAATAAATTTTCAGCAACAAAAATAAAAATATTTATTTTTGGGGCATGTCACACGTTGGTTCTTATTCTTCTTATCTATTACCACCCATTTCCACCATTAGACCATATTTTGGAATGACCCCACCGATCTTTGATTTTCTTGAAGGACTTGAGAATTCATGTTTTCCCACAACTCCCATAGTTTCTACTATTGGTGCTTATTATTTACCAGAAACATCAGTGACCCAGGTGACCCTGACTCAACCACTTGTGCATTCATCTCCTCTTGCACATGAGTTGGGTAATATTCCTTCTTCATTTTTTTCACACATGCACATGCCAAGTTCTTTACTTGGTCGTCCCATTGGTCGAATGGCTAGTAGTCAAACCATTCACACAACCATGGCTACACAAGCTACTCAACCTCCATCTCACACATCACATATTAGTACTACCTACATTGGAGGTCAATCTTCAATAGGAGGCCAACCTTCAACTAGGGGGAAACCTTCAATTGTAGGGAAATTTTTTACTAGAGGTAAATCTACATGGTTTCAAAATCAACAAGCATGGGGGGAAACCACTCCTACAGTTCTTTCTATCCCTACCACCAATGACATGTATCTTTGAAATCCATATATCGGAGTTGTGAATACTTTATGGGCTCAGCCCAATCCTGTGGGCATTCCTCCACAAGGAATTATGCTCTATCAATCCATTAACCCCACAATTCTAATGCAACAATCCCTTCCACCACCATACATAGGGGGACCAACAGGTCAACCAAAGTACATAGGAGTTCCATCTGTTCAATCATAGTATAAGGGTGGACAAACAGGACAACCACCTTACATAGTTGGACAACCTGAACAACTTCCTTATATGGCAGGACCATCTAGTTTTTTCATCTCACCACAACCTGGATATGGTCCTACTGGTGTTCCCACACAATATGGTTATCATCAGTATAAAAAACCTAACCGAAAATTACTGTTCTTGGCTACATTAGGTATTCCATATCTATCACGTTAAACAAACAATCCAATCCTTCATGCCCTATTTTGGCCCGCCATCCCTACCAAATTATCATTCGACAGAAAACTTGAGGAAGATCCTAACAATCATGTTATGACTCTCTAGTTATGGCATTCTTCCAATTATTTGATGGACGATTCCATTCGTATTAGACTTTTTCAGAGAACACTTATAGGTGTGATAGAAAAATGGTACATTGAACTACAACATAACTCTTTTGTCAACTTTAACTCTCTTGCCATGGATTTCTTGATGCATTTTTAGTTGCCTATATGGTACAATACCGGTACAAAATATTTTACCTCTCCCCCACAATCCTCTTCCACTCACATCTCTGATCATTTTCATGAGTGGATATGGCAGATATGGTTGATTAAAGATCCAATTCGGTACCAACTCCTCCTAGATTGGTTTACAAAGTCACTCTTGCCTCTTGTCGCCCACAATGTTGCTATGGGAAATGTAGTTTCTGAGGGGAAGGATATCAACCATGCATAGTACTTGGAATTGGTTTACTCCCAATCCATCACAATTTACGATATGATCCATAATGCTCCTTGCCCATTGAATGATTCATCAATACCTGCTCCAAAACATAGTTATGTTCCAAACACCACAACTAATTCCCCTCCTAATCAAACCTCTGAGGTGAATGTCGTCCAATCCACTTCATCTTAGTAACCAGGCGGTAAGAAGAAAAAAAAGGGAAAATTGAAGAAACCTTCTAACAAGCAGGATAATCCTAAGTTTGTTGATACTCAACTAACAAGGAAACCTAAATATCTTTGTTTGATTTTTGAGGAAGTAAACTACACAAAATACTTCCCTCATTGTGAGGTTGTCGCTAAATATTTGAAGGGTAACTCCCAACCAGTTCAGAAACAACATTTGGTTGCACAAAAACCTGTCCCTCTGCAAGGAGGAGACATGGGTCATTCCCACCATGGGGATGCTTCCATAAGSACCTCTGAGGTTTACATGTTTAAGACGATTAATGTCACAACTCATGAAAAAAATTATGACACTCCTTCAGGTGATCAGACTAAAGGGAAGGTTGTCTACCAACCTTATAACTATACTCCTCCTCCATATTCCAATCCTCTTTAKATAGAGAAGTTGATTTCTGAYGTTGCATTGCGTTCACCCAATAACGTAATTCAAAAAGAGACATTTAATCCTAATGTCTGCATTTTCCAAAACTACAAAATCATTGAATATTTGGCACAGTATCCTTGTGGTATGTCAACCCTAGAAGTTCTACAACATTCTCCAAGTCAATGTAGAACCCTATTGTCAGCCATTGGAGCCATGCATCCTAAGGAGTCAAACCTGATTAGGTTTAACCTAGATTATTTTAAGGAGAAAATCTACCACCACTTTTCATTCCAAATTCAAGTTTTGGTTGGTGGAAATTGTTGGAAGATTGGTTGTTGTCATTGATGTCAACCCTAGTCATTGGTTGTAGTCATTGATCTAAACCCTAGCCATTGGCTTTTGGAACCCAAAGTTGATCAAAGTAGATAGACATGAAGAAAATTACACATGCATATACCAAACACATGGATGGATAATATAATTCATTTTTCTTCTAATGGTATGTGTCATGTCACATAGATCCTCACGATTGAGGAGAAATGATTTTTTGAAGATGTCAATGTGAATTGAAGAAGAAACTACATGTCATCCCTAATGTTAAAAGGAGGTGAAATAAAGGGTATAAATACATCTCATTATACATTGGTTTTTCATCCCACACAAGTTTATTAATGAAAATGGAGATATACGTCGAATTTATGAGGAAATTTGAAGTAAATAAGGCCAAATTTAAAGGGAGGATGAAGTCTTTTGGTGATGTGTTCTAAGGTATGTTATTTACAGGTCATCTTACCATTTTCTTTATAACTTTGTTTCTAGTATGATTCATATGGTGAAATTCAGAGGCTATTGAGACGACATATCTAGCTACATGTGGTAAACATTTAAGTTCTCTATTCGATATAATTTTGGAGATACACTCTGTGGAAGACAGGGTTTTTTACTAGTCCTGAAGCTAGTGATAAACAAGTGTTTTGGGTAAAGAAATCATAACGTATTCATAGAGAATCCAAAAGAAGTGAGACCAATTTCATTGGAAATATTACAAGGTTTAGTTTCATGTGTACAAATTTTAGAATCTGATGTTAAATATTGAGCGTGGGGAATGATTTACAAGTTCACTCTCCTGAATAAACCAGAATTGAATAAGGTCTACTATTTTCTCTATAACTCCTTTTCTGGGAGGATTCAAGGAGTGAAACTTGGAGGAGTTTTAGAGAATACATTGAGTAATATTATCTATAGGATCAGACTATTCCAAGAACTGAAGAATTTCAGAAGTTGAAGAAGTCTTTGGAAGATTTATCAGTGTTAATCCCTAATATTGGCTCATTTCCCCTTAATTGGGGCATATTATATTAGTAATGTTATTTTATTTATGTCAGCTTTAGGCCATTAGTTGTAATTATACCTCCTAGTCTCCTATATATACCAAGGAGACATTTTCATTTTGAATCAT
>ML786732.1:22764-43621 GCA_009831015.1 Picea engelmannii | reverse complement strand
AGTACTCATAATTTCATTCACTATAAATTAGCCAAGGCTCTCAATTTCTTTGTATATCCAGTGCCAGAGTTTCAAGTAATGATTGCAGATGGAGGCACTATCAATTGCTCAAGAAAATGAAATAAGATCAATCTTACTATAGGGGAATATGTAATGAATAGTCCAATGATTTCTATACCCATGGGTGGTGCAGATGTTGTACTAGGAATCCAATGGTTACAATCATTATGAACAATGGCTTTTAATTTTCAAGAACTTTTCATGAAATTTTCATTGGAAGAAAAAGAAATTGAGTTAAGAGGTATCACAAGGAAACTCGGTAAGGTGATAAGCTCTAATGGAATGACAAAATTATTGAAAAAGGGGCATCAAGGCGTTATTGCACAACTTTGATCACTAGATGTTCAAACATCTAAGCCATATATTCCTCAAGATATCCAAAGGATCATTGATAAGCATTCCAAAATATTTGAAGATATTCCCAAAGGTCTTCCATCCACTTGAAATCATGATCATGAAATTCACCTAATTCCTGGGACTGTTCCTCCTAACATTAGGCCATACAGATACCCTTACGTCCAGAAGAGTGAAATTGAGTGCATGGTTGAAGAAATGTTAGAGGCTGGCATTATTAGACCTAGCCAAAGTTCTTACTCTGTACTAGTGGTAATGGTATTCAAGAAAGATAACTCATGGCGTATGTGTCCAGATTATAGAGAGCTCAACAAGATCGCTATTAAAGATACGTTTCCCATTCCCGTCATTGATGAATTGTTATATGAACTACATGGAGCAATCTATTTCACAAAATTGGATCTCCATTCAGGGTATCATCATATCAGAATGAAGGAAGAAGATATCCCCAAAACATCATTTCGAACTCATGAAGGCCATTATGAATTTTTGGTCATGCCTTTTGGCCTTACAAATGCACCTTCCACATTCCAAGGGTTGATGAATTCCATTTTCAAGCCCTTCCTTCGAAAATTTGTGTTAGTATTTTTTGATGATATACTAATCTATAGAAAGTCTCGGGAACATCATTTGCGACATGTTGACAAGGTGCTACAACTACTAAAGGAGCAACAACTAAATGCCAAACCATCCAAATGTTTCTTTGGAGTAAAGGAGGTAGATTATTTGGGTCATATTGTATCTCATGAAGGTGTCAAGGTAGACCCTAAAAATATTAAGGCCATGATGGGCTGGTCGATTCCCAAAACATTGAAGAATCTTAGAGGATTTTTGGGTTTGATAGGTTACTACCGCAAGTTTGTTCGGAACTATGGAAGAATAGAAACACCTTTAACGACACTAACTAAGAAGGATGCATTTTCATGGACCACTCTAGACTTCACAAAAACCTTTATTGTGGAATGTGATGCCTCGGAAAATGGAATTGGTGTTGTCCTAATGCAAGAAGGAAGGCCCCTGGATTTTGAAAGTTGACCACTCAAGGGAAAGGACTTACACAAACCCATTTATGAGAAGGAAATGATGGAAATACTACATGCATTGAAGAAATGGTGTCCTTACATAATAGGTAAACACTTCAAGGTAAAAATAGATCATGATAGTCTTAAATTCTTCTTGGAACTAATACTATCTTCAGAAGAAAAACAAAAATGGGTAACCAAGATATTGGGTTATGATTTTCAAATCGTCTATAAAAAGGGGAAGCAAAATGTTGTGGCAGATGCACTCTCAAGAAAGGATGAATATGTTGAGGCATTTCTCTATGATATCTTGATCATCCAACCCGATTGGATAATAGAAGCAAGGGATGAATGGAAGAATGAAAAAACCGTGTGCACTCTCATTCAAAGGTTGCAGGAGGATTCCAGTGCATCAGATACATTTACATGGAAAAATGATTCACTATGGTACAAAGATCGCTTATATTTATGTAAGAACTCCCAACTCAAAGAAAAGGTACTATTGGAATTGCACACCTCTCTAGTAGGAGGGCACTCGAGATTTTTGAAAACCTACCATAGAGTCTAGAAGGATTTTTTTTGGGATGGCCTTAAAACTGATGTTCAAAGGTTTGTGGCATAATATTTAGTTTGCCAACAAAATAAGGAGGAAACAATTAAGACCCCAGGTCTTTTACAACCATTATCCATTCCAAGTCGGCACTGGGAGGAGGTTTCCATGGATTTCATCACAGGGTTACCAAAGTTTGAAGGAAAGAGTGTCGTCATGGTGATTGTTTATAGAATGACCAAGTACACACACTTTTGTGCACTCTCTCATCCCTTCAAAGCTAGTATAGTTGCCACCGCATTCATGGAGATAGTTCAAAAGCTACATGGTAGCCCAAAGATTATTGTAAGTGATAGAGATCCCATCTTCTCTGGAAATTTTTGGATAGAATTATTTTCTTGTTTGGGTACTCAATTGGCTCATAGCTCATCCTATCATCCTCAATCTGATGGACAAACCGAGATAGTGAACAAATGTCTGGAAGGCTACCTTTATTTCTTTGTCTCTGATAAACAAACACAATGGTTCAAATGGTTACCCTTCACAGAATGGTGGTATAACACTTCCTTTCATACTGCAACAAAAATGACACCATTTATGGCACTTTATGGATCAAGCAGTGGAAGATCACATCGAGAATCAACAACAAGTTCTTAAAATATTAAAGGACAACCTAACTATGGCACATAACCGTATGAGACAACAAGCAGATCAACATCGTAGTGAAAGAAGTTTTGAAGTAGGGGATTGGTTGTTTTTAAGACTACAACCATACAAGCAGATGCCCCTCAAGCAGGCCAAGAAGGATAATAAATTATCACCAAAGTACTATGGCCCTTATAAGGTGTTGCAAAAGATTGGTACTATGGCATACAAATTGGAGTTGCCTAGATCTTCACGAGTACACCCAATTTTCCATGTTTCATGCTTAAAGAAGGTTATAGGAGACAAGATCCCGGTTCAAACTATATTTCCAGAACTTGACGAGGAAGGAAAAATCATATTGGAGCCTGAATCCATCAATGACACAAGAATTCGCCAGTTGAGCAATAGATCCATTTCAGAGTATCTCATTAAATGGAGGAAACTACCAGCTGAAGATTCCACTTGGGAAGATGAGTCTTTTATACAGATGCATCCAGAGTTACTCAAGCGTTGCGAACAAAGCTTGTCTCAAGGGGAGGGGCATGTTAAGCCCTAATATTGGATCATTACCCCTTAATTGGGGTATATTATATTAGTAATGTTATTTTATTTATGTCGGATTTAGGCCATTAGTTGTAATTATACTTCCTAGTCTCCTATATATACCAAGGAGACATTTTCATTTGAATCATATTGTACTTGAACATTTAAGTGGGGTAAAAGGAGGTTTCCCCCTCGAAGAGGCCTATTATCTGAAATTATCTCTTTTTCAAGGCGTTGAGTAATTTTTCTGAGGTTTTTCTATGCTCTATTGATATTGGTTCTTAACAATCAGGTTATATGTGATGGTTGGCTTATGATGATAATTTAATGTAAAGTTTTATTATCTATCATATATTCTTGGGTGGAAGGAAGGGTAAAGTATTGAGAGGTCAACCTTCTCTTGATATTGGAGGAGTGTATCATCTTTTTGGAGGTTTATCCCTCCCTTTATATTTGGAAGTTGTAGCTACCTTTGGAATTAATTACTTCGTTTGAACAATAATACATGATTTCTTCTTATATATTGTGCATGGTGTATTAGTGTATCTCTTATACTATTCTTCATTGTTCATTGGATAGTATTCATTGTTTATTGGATATAAATTTAATACATGATCTGATTGAAGTACAAGTTCAAAAATGATAATTTCTCTAAATACTGATTCACCTTC
Source organism: Picea engelmannii (assembly GCA_009831015.1). Taxonomy (NCBI): domain Eukaryota; kingdom Viridiplantae; phylum Streptophyta; class Pinopsida; order Pinales; family Pinaceae; genus Picea; species Picea engelmannii. The sequence goes on along the minus strand of ML786732.1, from coordinate 39,776 downwards.
CTCTCAGTATTTCCAATAGAAATAACATCCATTGTATTGCTTTGGATGAGAGATCCTCCACTTGCGTCATGTATTTTCCTTGTTGGAGAGCCCTTGGTTCTCCTACACTTACCCCATCCCCTACCACCCTGAAATCATTTGATGGAAATGATTTTCAGCCTCAGAGACTCTTGCAATATTTTGTTGTGACTTTGCAGGGTAAGATTATGTCAGTCTATATCGAAGTATTCAATGTGCCCTTGTACTATAATTTGGTACTTGGTCATAGTTGGTTTTATGCGATGACTATCATCGCATATTTGATGTTTCATATCTTACACTTTCTCCATCAAGAAAATATCATCACTATTGACCTAATTGAGTATACAACTCTAGATCTCAACAATGTCGCAAAACATAATGTCCCTTTTCCAGGACAAAATAATTTTGAGAGTGTAGGTTTAGGTATTCTCAAGTATTCCTCGCCCATGGGGGTTTTTCCTTTGCGTGGTCCTCCCACCGCATAGGTTGCCACCTTAAACATGATTTCAAATTAGTTACGACAATACTTCAATTCATCTCATCCTTTAGGAGTACCTGGTCTCAAAGAGCATAGTTCATTGTCTATGTCAACCTCATTAAAAAATGAAACAGGCCTGCCTTCACTGCAATCAATTCTCACTCTAGATCGAGTACTTGAACCTTATTTTCCTCCGTTTAGTGAAAATGTTTCCATTAGTAACCAGAAACCTAAAGGAGGAAAGAAGAAGAGTCACCAGAGGAAATGACTCTTGGGGGGAAGGTATCCAGCCTTTGGACATAATGTTGGAGAAAAACCATTAATTTCTTCCAAAGAAGCTGGGGGAAAACTACCTCTAGAGAGACACACTACTAGGAGTGATACTAGTTAGAAGGTCATTCCCATCATAACGTATTAGTATTTTTCTATAACGAGCTTATTCTTTGTTCTTTTTTGTTCTCATAAATATATGAGAACAAGTTACCGAGATTAGTATTTTTTCTTTCCCGTTCTCATAAATATGTGAGAATAGGTTACCGAGTACACTTTTATCTCTTTTTCGGACTCATAAAATCTATACAAAAAATGAACTCTTTGGAGTCTCCTTTAAGATCTTTTCAGACTCTAAACTTGAAAATAATGTCAAGTGATCTTGCTTCCTTTAACACTCATTAAAAGGTTTGAAAGGGCGTCTTTCGAGTGATATTTTATCTGTTTTTTGGCCTCGCAAGACTAATTATGAAAAAGGAACACTCTAATAAATCATGATTAGAATATTTCTTCATTGTATTGTTTTATATTTTTTTCGGGCTTGGGAGACTAAATTTATAAAAATTTCATCCATGGAGTCTCCTTTAATTTCTTTTTAGACTCTCTAAACATGAAAAACCACCGCGTTTGTCTTCTCTAGACTCGCTAAACTACACATCAAAGGACCCATATGGGAATGAACCCTTACTTCTTCCAGTTCGTTAAATAAAGGAAGAGGAACTTATTGAAGGTGAGTTATATCAAGCATGTGTTACCCTCCTCGAGCTTGTTAAATGAAAAAGAGGTACTCATCTATTTGGGTGGGGGGGAAATTGAAGGAAGTGGGTCAAGTTTTTGGGAATCCTTTATGGAAACAATTCTCCCCCTTGAACATGGCACCTATTTGTGTCTCACCTTATAGATTGGTAATATGCTTGTCTTTGAGTCATACCAATTCCATGTGTCGCCATACTTTTTCATCCAGTGAAAGAGTTCTCTTATTTTCGTCACATTACATTCTTCATAATCGTCGATTCAATTCTTCCAAGTCAGTTTTCGTGCTTCATCATGTTCAAGGAAAGTTTCACTTCAAAACCATTCATTTTCAGTATTTCATGTTTCCATTTCCTATGTCAGTCCATACTCATTCGATTCACCATCTTACATGACTTTCCTGTGTCACTTTCATGTCGATGATGGGGTAATACATAAAGGACCTCCTTTGATGAGTCATTTACTGTCGACTTCAACACATCATCTGGGAATTAGAATTAGAAACCAATTAGTACCTTGGGACCTGCATGCCTCAATCATGAGCCTCCTCGCTTCTGATAGTAGGTTTACATCATTGACCTATGATCGGATGATTCCAAGAATGTTTGACCTCAACTCATTTATTCAAATTTGCTGGAATGTACTAGGGTACCTTGGGAGTCATTGACATCATTGGTGATTTCCCTCACACTTCTTAATAGTTTACCTCAATGATCAGTAATCAAGTGGTTTCTACCATGTTCGGCAACAAATCATCTATTCACATAGATATATTTGTACCACATTGGGATTGGGACGAAGACCCTAGGTTGAGATTTCACTCCATTATTTATTTTTCCCAGGTTGCGAAGGAGATGATTTGAGCATGCTAATATATATATTGTCACATAGATCCACATTATATTGGTCTGTGGCTATGTTTTATCATCTCATAGCTCCATTTTGTATTTTTCATGGCTAAGATCAATTCATGTCATGGATGTATGGATCCACATTGTATTTCTAGTGGTCATATTCTTAGTCAATATTTTTCATGGATCCGTAGTGTATTTGTCAGCGGTCGTTCTTTGAGTCATGTCGTATTCTGAGCATAAGTATGCTTGCCTTGGAAATGGAACATATATTAATAATTTTTTATGGTTGTTTGTAGCTTTTGCGAGGCTCTCAAACTCCACACCCTTTAATTGAAGAATTTGTAAAGTGTTTCAGGCATCAATTTATCTTATGACATCAAATTTTAGTGGGCATATGTTACACATAAAAATGCCACACTTAAGTACCTCACCCTAAGTTTCGCAAGTGTCGTAAAAGTGTCATATACACCTTGCTAAGTGTCTCATGCACCTTGACACCATGAAAGAATATTTTTCACAATCCATAGTCAATGTGGTAGAGAAATATATCATATATCATATGAATTATTCATTATTATTGATATGAAGGTCAAAATATTATGTGCACATGAATTATTTATTAATATTCATCAAAAGGAAATTAATTTAGTGTTAGAATCCACCTCACATTTAGTTTCCTAATCTCAAGGAGAGGTTGAGAATCTCATGGATGGTTGAGATATTTTCTCAAACCAAAATCCTAATTTGGTGGATCTTGAGAGATATTTCCTCCTTAAAATCCTTGAGAGATATTTTCTCCCTAAAAATCATGGAGATCCCATTTTAGTGGATCTAGTGAGTGATAGTCTCCATGGTAGTTAAGCCTCCAAATCCTATATAATGAGGGATTTCCATGGATAAGGGGAGGAATCTTGGAGATATCAGAGTCATGATCGTGGGATTCATGCAAGGGTTGGATGAGGAGAGATTGGAGGAGTTGCAGTTGACATCATTCATGGTTTGTAAGTTTCCTTTGTTCTCATTTAATATACTTGGCCTATTTCCTTCAAGTATGTGGTTTCATGTGCTTGTCTATGTTTAATTTGATTTGCATAGATGAATTTGATTTTCTTAATCCATTAGAGTAGAAGGAAGTCACTTGTTTCTTTCTTTTCATTACAAGTATTGATTTTCTCTAGGAATTAGATCAAGTTTGTGGATAGGAGAAGCTAGGGAAAACGTTGTAAACATAGTACATCCTACTTCTCCTTCTTCTTTATTTTTCGATAAGAAAAATGAGTTTATAGGAATGGTAGTTTCCAAATGATTTTTTCTGTCTTGGTATAGGGGTCAATAATAGAAGCTAACGTTCACCTGTCCACATGGGTATATTTTTGTAACATGTACCTTTATTGGATACGGTGTTAATGATTTTGGTTATCGCTTATGGGATTATGAAAATCACAAAATCATTAGGAGTATAGATGGCATATTAAATGAGAAGGTCATGTATAAATATCAGTTGTAAGGAAGGAAACAGGAAAAAGAAAAACTAGAATACGCAGTGCTTGATGAGATCACTAAAAATGAAATTCCTAAGGTACCAGAAAATAAAAATGTACAACAACGGGAGAAACAGGTACCTCAAACTCCTGCAAGTTTTTTATAAGAACTACTTGGTTAAGTAGACCCCCTGAACGATACTCTCATTCATTGTACTATTTATTATTGACTGATTCTGGTGAACTAGAAATTTATGAAGAGGTAATGAAGGTAGACACTAAAAGGAAGTGTGAGAAAGGCATGAATTCAGAAATAGATTTCTTGGTAAATAACCAGACTTGGGACTTCGTTCAGTTTCTCACAGGAAAAAGAGCGTTGCAGAATAAATGGGTTTACAGTTTGAAGGAAGAAGATGCAAGAAAAGCGAGGTACAAGGATAGACTTGTTGTAAAGGGGTTTTCAAAAAAGAAAGGTATATATTTTAATGAAATAGTTTATCATGTTGTTAAAATGAATTCAATTAGTACTATTTTTAGTCTTATGGTAGTAGAACATTTGCATCTTGAAAATTTAGTTGTGAAAACAAATTTTCTCCATGGGGATTTGGATGAAGAGATATATATGTAGTAGCCATAGGGGTATGAGGTCAAACGAAAGGAAAACTTGGTATGCAAGTTGAAGAATAGATTGTATGGCCTAAATCAAGATCTAAGGAAGTGGTATTTGAAGTTTGACAGGTTTATGCTAGAACAAGGTTATAGTAGTTGTCATTTTGATCACTTTTTTTATTTTGAAAGGATATAAAATAGAAGCTATATTATCTTACTATTGTATGTAGATGGCATTCTTGTTGCAGGGTCTAATATGAAGGATATAAATGTGCTCAAGAAGAAATTATCTAATTCATTAGAGATGAAGAATTTGGCTGATGCAAAGAAAATCTTTGGTATGAGAATAACAAGAGACAGGAAAAATTGCAAATTGACATTGTCCCAGGGTGAGTACATAGAGAAGGTGATGGAGAGTTTTAGAATGCAGAATGAAAAAATAGTTAGTAAACCTTCGGCCAGTGATTTAAAATTAACCAAGGAAATGTGTCCCAAGACACATGAGGAGATAGAATACATGTCCAGGTGTTACACATTATTTTCTTCACCCTTATGACCATTAATGATGTAAACCTATCATTTTCCTTTAGAAGGATCAGTGGCCTGAATTCCTGAAGAAAGAAGGGAGAAGAACTTTGCCTGAGAGAAGAAATTGTATTTTCATTTGTAAAAACCCTATTAAGGAAGATCTTTGTAGGATGCACTATACATAGGGTGTGGCGATGCTTGATCGCCACACCTTGCTCTAAATCTATACTACGGTATCGTCGAAGGATGCACTATAGCTAGGGTGCGACGATTTCTGTACGTGGAAAAAACGGTCATCTTCTCGATGGTTCTAGAAGGATAAGATTCTATGGTGAGGTGGCCTCCAAACGGTTTGGATCTTACTCAATTTCATGATTTAGTGGGATCATCCTAACCTCCTCACCTTATCCTCTTCAAATTATAAATGGAGAGGAGCTCTCATGGAGAAATTTAGTTGGATTGAGTTTGGGTTTTGTAGCTTGGAGTTTTTGGAGCTTGTATGTTGGATTTGAGCTTTGCTTTGTCAAGATAGATTGTGAGTAGCTATCAGATTTACAGTCACAAAATCCATGGATCAGAAGTGTGTGGGAAGAAAGAGACTATTGGAATGGACCTTACAACATCAAGGCTTTGGTTGTAATCTCTCATTCTATTATTTAATACAGATGCACTTTTATTTCCTATATGAATATTATTTGTCCATATTGTATGATTCCTTGATCACATACATAGTTTCATATCAAGTAGGCTTTGTTATTCTTGTCTTTGTTGGCTTGTGTTCCTTTACAGATATTTCTCCATAAGCCTTATGATGAAGCTTGGATTGCATTGACGAAGTCATATCTTCAATATTTAAAAATGTATGTCCTAGATCCATTTCTCATTTGAGAATTGAAATCTAAGGAAAGAGTAGTGTATTGTCTTGTTTTGTTCTAGTTTCATAGTGAATCTAGGAGGATTGATTTGTGTCCACACTTAACAATTAGCCCGATAAAACCAGGGTCCCTTATTCATAAACAATTGGTAGCTTGATGTATGCGATGGTTTGCACAAGACTAGATATTACACATGCAAAGAGAGTTTTGAGAATGTATATGAAAAATCGAGGTAAGGAAAATTGGGAGGCAATAAAAAGGATTCTCGGGTATTTGAGAGGTATTGTTACTCATGCATTATGTTTTGGAGGTTCAGACACTGTTCTACAGGGAAATATTGATTCAGATATGGTAGGTGATAAAGGTAGAAGGAGGAGAACCACAACATATGTTTTTACTACAGGTGGAAAAACAATAAGTTGGATTTCAAAACTACAAAAGGTTGTTGCACTTTCAAAAATAGAAGAAAAGTATGTTGCTGCTAGAGAGGCTAGTAAATAAATGATTTGGTTACAAAGGTTTATGAAGGAATTGGGAAAGAAGCAGGAGAATAGAAGGTTGTACTGTGATAGTAGAGTGGCATTCATCTTGCAAATAACTCAGCCTTCCATTCAAAGACTAAACATATACAACTCATGTACCATTTCATACGATCTGTCTTGGAATATAGATATTTGAAGTTGGAAATGATACATACTATCCATAATCTTGTAGAAATGTTAACAAAGGGACTAACCAGGGAGAAATTGAGTTCTTTCTTAGTTTTATTTGGCCTTCAAGCATGAAGGTGAAGATGATAAATTTTCCAGGTCCAAGGTGGAGTATAGATAGTCCAGCAGGTACAACAACATTGGATTTATTGTGATCAGTCTCCAAGTGGGATATTGTTGGTTGTAGAGCATGATTATATTCCTAATTCAAAGGTTTGTTTTAGCCATTATTGGACCCCATTCCCTAACTGGGGGTGTGGGGCGAATTCCCCCCCAACAACTATTTCCAGGGGGGCCGACAAAAAAAATTGTAGCCCCTGAAGGAAAATTTTCCTTGTAAATGTATATTGTAATTTCATAGTAAATCTAGATCGTTCATTATAAGGTCGCAGATTTGATGGTAGAAGTTATGTTAGTGTTTTTTCCCTAGAAGGAAACCCTCTTTTATGAGGGAATTTTATTGCGGCTATGTATTATTGAAAATATTTTATTCTGAGAGAGGATACTGTGAGAGAAAGAAGAGGAAGCTACAACGAGTGTGTTGTAGGTTCTATCCCTTCATTTTTCTAGATAATAAAAATAAAGGACCTGTAAATTTCTCTAGTGGATGTATCCCACACTGGGTGAACCACGTATATCTGTGTCTCTATTGTATTATGTATCTTATGTGTTTTATTTCTGCATTTGTCTTATATTATTGCTCCGTGATCCTGTTTTTCTAACATATGTCAAGGTGTCGGCAGGGACCGATGAATCGATTGATTGAAGTGACATCTATGTGAGATATATTTTAAGTTTCTGAACCATATTCAAAACATTTATTGTAGAGGTAGCGATCTGGAGGCACCTTCTTTATCTGCTGCGAATATTCTATATTTTTCCATTGATGGAACCTTCCTAATTGTGAATGTAGGGTCACTGACTAGACTATATTTATCCATTGCTATAAATATTAATAAGGAAGAGAATTTGATGACCTTACCTTCTTCTTGTCATTCCTTACAGTTAGTTCGGATGATGTCGGCCATGTATTTAGACCAGTTGAATATTTTCGCCCTTTTTAATATTTGGCCCATTGACTCTACAATGGTCATTTTTACATCAAAATCTCGACCAACTAATGTATAACATAATGATACAATTATTGTAGTCCATCTTACGTGAAATTCAAGGATCTTGTTGACAAATAACCCCTTGGATTTTTTGTTGTTGTCGACCTAGTCAAAATTTGCATCCAAGCATTTTCATTTGAAGTTTTTGGGACCTGGACCCCCATATTTGGAATGACGATGATTTTGTGAATAAGATCACCTGTTATTGATATTGGAATGTCGAGCAATATATATCCATTGTGATATCGACTGATAATAAACTTTGTTTCTTCTTCCTTCCATCACATGAAGTTGACAACTTCTGGTGCTCGTAGGAGGTGTCTGATTCTTGATTTTGCTACAAATTTTGTCTCGTGCTTCCAAAAACCATCCTTCAATCCCCATTCTATTAAATGTTTCCACGATTTTCTCCAATCCATCTCCTCTAGTCACGATTGTCAAATATTTTACATCCAAATTTTCAACGACGTTGCGGTTGTTCTGTCGAATATTTCTCTTGGTCTTGATCCTTCCTCTATACCATCGACTTGTCCTCTCATTCTCGACATATCTAAGTTCAATTCAATGGTATTCAACAAGTCGTGGAAAGTTTCAGGTTCGCTTGGTTTCTCAGTTGGTTGTTTACTCTATTTCAGAGGAGAAAATAGTAATGACACGAAGTCATATGCATCCTCCAAATTTATAGGTAGGAGAGGGAGATTTGAATTAAATGCAGCCAGTTGTTCCTTAAATTCACACACCTATATCATAACTATTGGTGGTATGTTCGACTCATCTGAGGGGATGTCTAGGGTAGTGCTTATTTGGCACACATGCAGGTCTTGCTTCACATTAATTTTAGCTATTTCCACTTGGCTTTCATTCATGTCAAGTCATACCAAAGTTATATTAGTGGTTGTGCAATGGTATTCTATGTAATGTTGAGCATTAATGTTCTTGTTAGGTCTGTTGATCCTTTCCTGCCATGTCTTAAATGTACTGTCCTTCTTGGAGTCAAAATTTTCATGGTCAATTTTTTCTCTTACTCGATCGACTAAATCTTTTTTGATCTGTGGCTGGTATGTGGTTCGACCGACTGCTACTTTTGTATCATTAGGTTTCCTATTGTTGGTTCTTCTTAGTCGATTTTGCTTGATAATTAATTCATTCGTCGATTTTATTGCATTCCCGTCTATGATGGCTTCACTCACTTGAACTTCGCTCGCTTGGTCTAGATCTGCCTCAATCAATCAACTGTCCCTTGATGATTATTTTTCGTAAGTCTAGAGATGGAGTCATGTGTCGATCTCATCTTTGTCAATTTTCACTGTGACTTAACCAAGGGTTTCTTTCTCTCTCCATTCTACTTTTCCTTTACTTATTTCTTCCAATCTTTGTAATTTCTTTAACAATTATCTTTTCCTATAGCAGTTTCTTATACCTTAATGTTATACCTGAATTCTTTAGAACTTAATTTTAGTTTATTAATAAAAAATATTTTTTTCTTGATACTATTATTAATATACATTAATATGCTTTGACTGGAATGTTATATTTCCAGTTCTATTTGATCCATGTTGGCATTACTTTCTATAGACTTTTTCAACATGTTTCCTCATCTTTATGTATTATAATTCTTTACTCAGGCACCATTAATTTCTTTTTTAAATGGATTCCCCAAGATAGTTCAAAGTTGAATTGTTCGTGTCAGTTGAATATCTTCTATAACATATGAACCAAGCCATGTTGTCTCTAAATTCCTGGGTTTTCCTTTGACTCAACTATCATAGAGTAGAACTATGTCTCCATTTTTCATCTCCTTCTTTTTTAGATGAAGATCATGCCATGCTTTCTATTTTTATTTTCAAACTTATTGGTGATGGATTTCTATTAATCTTTCCTCTTCTATCTTATTCAAATGGAAAAGACGATCCTTCCTGCTTCTGTCTTGGTAAAATTTAGTAACAACTACTAATCTATATGACTTGGTCCAGAAGTGAAGTGGTATCACAACTTATTGTCCATATACAAGTTTATCACTGCAGTTGAGTATGTCAAGTCATTTTCTTATAACATCTCTATTTCCACAACACTGAAGGAATTTTTTCATCCCAGTATTTCTTGTCGATGTTGAATATTTTAGTGAGTCCTTTATGTAGTGTCTTATTAAACACTTCAACAACACCATTTTCTTGGGGATGGTATGTCATTGTTCTTCTGTTATCAATGAGAAATTTCTTTAGTAGGAATTGGATCGTCTTGTTTACAAAGTATGTCCCTTGGTCATTGATTAATGTTAGTGGACATACAAATATTGTGATTATGTTCTCATAAATAAAACAAATTGTGACCTATTTAGTGCATGTTTTGACTGGTTCTACTTTCTCCCACTTAGTCACATATTCAACTATAGTGATAATATGTTTTGCACATGTTCTCTTTACTTTCTAAGGAAATGGGCCAACAAATTCAATGTCCCACATATCAAATGGTTGATTAGGATTTACCGAATATAATGAAATTTCATTCTTCCATAGAGGTTGACCCATTTTTTGACATATATCACATTTCTTGACCTGTTCCCTAAAATCCTTATGCAGAGTGAGACACCAAAGACCCACTTGAAGTATCTTTCGCGTTGTTGTGTTGGCCAAAAAGTGCCCCCCAACTGGTCCTGCATGTGCCTCATTGATAACATATTTTGTTTCATTTTATATATCACATCTCCTTAAGACGTAATTAGGTACCATTTTGTATAGATATTCGTTTACGAGTGTGAATGGTGTTTCTTTTAGACCTAACACTTTCTTTTTATTTGCTGAGAGATATTTGGGTGCCTTCCCTTCCTCCAATAAATTTTCTATTTCTTTCAAATCTTTTGGTGTTGCTTCAACATGAAATAGATGTGCATCTAGAAGGCCGTCCTCTATGTCAAACATATCCTCCCCTATCTTGATTCGAGACAGATGGTCAGGGCTCACGTTATTTTTCCCGGTTCAGATGATTATATCGAATTAAAATTATTGGAATAGTAATAACCAACGAAATATTTTTCTTTGATGAATAGGTTTATTGACTAAATATTTTAATGCCTGATGATCTGTAAAAAATGTGAATCGGTTTGCAAGTAAATAATGTCATAATTTTTACAAAGAAAATATCATCGACAAGGATTCCATTTATGTGGTCAAATAATTCTTTTTTTCTTTATTCAACTTTCAACTGGAATATGCGTTTGGGTTTTCAATTGTGTCACCATATGGTTGCGCTAGAACCGACCCAACACCAACATTTGAAGCATATACATGGACATGAAAGCTTCTTGACCAATCAAGAAATTTTAGTATGGGAGCTTTGACCTATTTTGTTTTTAAAATTTCGAATGACTCCTAGGAGTATTGACTCCATCTAAACTCAATTTATTTATGAAGAAACATATCCATTGGGAAAGTGATATTTGAATAGTGGTGTATAAAGTTTCGGTAATACCTAGTATGTCTAAGGAATATTTTAATCTATTTCTTATTTACAAGTGGCTTCAATTCGAGGATGAATTTGATTTTTTCCATGTCGAATTTTACACCATCCTTACATACCAGGTGGCCTAAGTGACAGTGTTTTATGGAAACTTGAACAAGAGATCTAGCTAAAGCATGCATAAACAAAGCTTAAAAATAAAAGGAAGAGATATACACAATGAAGAATGAGAATAAATGCATATTATTATCTTATCAATGAGTGAGTGATCTTCACCCATATAGGAAATCACATCCTATAATTAGGAATACGTGCATAATAATGATGGTCTAAGATTAGAAAGTCTAAAATAGAACTAGTCAGTTAACTCCCATTGAACTAATGTTACTCCCACTGAACTAGTGTGCCAAAAATAGAAATTTATCAAACACCCCCCTAAACATCACTATGGAGTAAAAAATGAATCCTAGCTACTAGGCCATTTTAGGTACTCATGTACAATGCAACTAATGAACACTGAATAAAAATAATGAAAGAAGGAAAACCACGTGGGAAAAACTCCCCCCCCTCAAAAGATAATGTATCAAAAGAAGAAAATGGCAGTTTCTAGGCAACTGTGTTCTTCACTGCAAGACGATCCTACAAAGTCTAAAACTTCTTCTCATTGAAAGTCTTCGTGAAGATGTAGAAATATTTATGGATCTGATGAAGTCCTTTGGCAACCAGGGATGATTTTAAGGATGGAAATTTATTTTAAAATGTAGAAACCTTGGCGAATCTTACTAATCCTTCATATTTGAACTATAAAATGTTTGGCGATATTTTTGTAAAAATATTCAAATTTCTAAGGATCTTATATAGTTTGTATAAATTTTTGGCGATTTTTAAGATAAAACAATTTTACCCTATATAATTTGGGCGAATCATTTTTAGAATAGTGAAACTTGTTTTTGGAAAAACCATGGAAAATTAGCCCATGGGCGAAATTTAGCCCCTAAAATCATCCCTGTTGGCAACCTGTCCGGCCTTGTACCTCTTGATCTTGTGGACCCATATTCACCTGAAAATATTCCTTTCTAGTGGAAGTGGAACCAAATTCAAAGTCTGATTTTGTAGGAGTGAGTCATACTCCTTCTACATGGCTTATTTCCATAATGGATTTCCCACAATCCTATTGTAGGTATGTGGATTAGTAGATTGACCCATATAACAATGCAAGGGCATAGTAGGTTCTGAAGCTTGAAATACATGATAAGGCTCCTCATGGTGAGATCGAGTCCTCCTTGAATCCAATGGATTCCCTGCAAGGTTGCCTGCTTCCTAAAGTGTGGTATGTGCCTTCTTGGGCATTTTCTGAAGCTTTGACGCTGACTTCTTATATGGATGTACTCCCTGCTTATTTCCATGTACAAAATATGAGTGTATGGAATCATCTCTGATGTCTGAAACTGATGGAAGCACAAGACTATATGCATGTTGCACTGGAGGTGCATGCAAAGTAATCTCCTTATGTGCAAGTAGAATAGATGAGTCATCATCAAAAAACTTAGTGAATTTATACAGCCTTGACTTGTTATCCACCTCACCAATTGAAATGATGGAATTGTCATGCATGTCAATTACTGAAACTGAATCTGATGTAAACTCAACCTTTTTACCTTTCTGAGTTATATGATAAACTGCAAGAAGATTCATAGAAAGATTTGGAACATGTAAAACATTCTCAAAACTTCCATCATGGAGTTCCACTCTCCCTTCTCCTTCTACTTCTACTGGAGTATCATCACCCATTAGAATAGGGGGTCTTGAGCATGGACTCAAGGAAGAGAAAAATTCCTCTTTCATTGCCATATGATGGGATGCACCAGAATCTATAATCCATGTATTATATGAGGAATTAACTGCAACCAAAGCATGATGATTACCTTTCTTAGGAGCATGATCTTCTTCCTTCTGCTTCTTGACTCCCTCTGGAATGAAGTTTCCAAAGTTGTCTTTCTAAAGTGTTTGTGCCATAAGATTGATTGGTTTCTTCATGCATGCATGTTCTTCATGATTCGATTTATTGCAGTAAGTGCACTGCTTTTCCTTCTTCTTCTTCTTGGAATCTGAAGAGTCTTTGGAACCTGAAGAATCATTAAAGGGTTTGGAATATCCCTCCTTCCAGTTCTGTTTGGATGACCCTTTTCCATCATGCATGGTGAGTGCATGTGATTTGGGATCTTTCATGAGGCCCATCTATATGAGTTTTGTCTTCTCTTGTGTAAGAGACTCAATGAACCAATCCAACCTCAACATTTTCCAATTTTATCCAAAAATACATCTTTCAGAATGAAAATTGGAGAGATATACAACATATTCTGGTCCTCGATTGGCCAAGATTGTTAGAATAAGTTGTTTCTCTTGTGTAGACTTGTCAATACCACATTCACCCAAGCTCAAAATCAAATATTTAAATTTAGTAAATAAATCCTGTATATTATCAAAACTTTTAAGGTCTAAGGTATTCAACTCTACCTCAAGCATATGACCTCACATCTCATCCTGCTTTCCAAAGAGTCCTTCCAAGGTGGTCCAGATATCATTTGGAGTCTTGCATGTGGCAACATGAAACAATATATCAGTGGAGATTAACTAAATAAATAGTCTTGTGGCCTCATCCTTACAGTTCACCCATCTCATCTTCTCAATCACTGATGTAGGTTCTGTTTCTGTCGCCATCGTCAAACTATATAGTCCTTTCCTTCTGAGTTGGAATTATTCCTTGGGATTCCAATAAAAATAATTGTATGGTGTGAGGATTACCACCAAGTTTGATTGTATAATAGTTTTCCTATCCATCTCTCCCTCTTTTTCTTAAAAATTACTCTCAATCTGCAAGTGAAAAATTAAGAAATCACAGCAGAAAGGGCACTTTAAGTGAAAATCCGTATTAGTTTCAAGAGATGATATTCTGACTTACTTTCTAATCCAATGGTGAGGAATCTCTCCCAATGGTTGAAAACCCACTTGCATAATGGGTCGATTTACTTCCCACGCGAGTCGTTTCCTCGACAACTTAATATTTTGGGAGCAATCACTGTAGAAAGGTACAACCACATATTCGTATCAGTTTCAGGAGGCTATCTTGTGGCTTAATTTATGAGAAAACGGTTAGGAATCTCGCCAAACGGTTGAAAACATATTTGCAGAATGGGTCGATTTACTTCTTTCACGATCCGTTTCCTCAAAACATTAATACTTTTGGAGAAATAACTGTTGAAAGGTACGAACACAGATTTAGCTCACTGAAACTCCAATTTTTCTTATTCTTTGTCTTGTCTGGATTACTCCAAGAAGAATATCTCTGATACCATGTCAGTGTTTCATGGAAACCTACACAGGAGATATAGCTAAAGCATGCACAAACAAATCTTATAAAGAAAAGGAAGAGATATACACATTGAACAATGAGAATCAATGCATATTATTATCTTATAAATGAGTGAGTAATCTTTACTCATATAGGAAATCACATCCTATAATTAGGAATACATGAATAATAGTGATGTTCTAAGATTATAAATTCTAAAATAGAACTAGTCAGTTAAATCCCACTAAACTAGTGTTACTCCCATTGAACTAATGTTACTCCCATTGAACTAGTGTGCCGAAAATAGAAATTTCTCCAACACTAAGAGGATGCCCATTGGCGTGGAGAATAAGAACTTCTTAATATTGAGAGACAATTGGATTTGTTTTCATCGCTCCAGCATTAATCTGAGCCATTGTATGTGGTTTTTGAATAAGATTTATATAGTCCAATCTTCTAAGTAGACAACCATTGTCTTGTAGATGTATTCTTGAAATTATTTTACTACTATTCATGAAAATACAGTTGGGGCATTCTTTAGCCCAAATGGAATTACCATATAGGTGAAGGATCCAAATTCAAAGATAAATTTCATGTTCGTTTGATCTTATTTAGCTATAGACACTTGATTGTATCCTGAAAACATGTTTGTGAATGAGTAACACTCATGACCTGCAACTTGATTAATTATTTTGTTAGCGAATGGAGTGGGGAACAGATGCTTTACAATTAATTTTTTGAGACCTCTGAAGTCAACACAAATTCTTAACTTTTTAGGGTTTTGCTTCTTTGGTTGAACCACCATAGGACTGGCCCATTTTTCTTTGTCGATTGAATATATGATGTCTGTTGATAACATTCCCTCGATTTCCTTCTAGATGATTGGCTTGTATTTGTGAGCTAATTTGTAAGTTTTTTTTTTTATTGGATTTTCTCTCGGAATGAGTTCAATTTTAATTTCTCCCGTTTATTCTACAAGTAATTTTAGATATTTTGTAACAACCCTAGTTGAAAATATTCTTAGGGATTATTAAGAAAAATTAATTAGGTGATTAATTGTCTTAACATGGTTTTAACTAAACAAAGATTGGCATAATAATATTAATTAAATATTTATTAGTTAATTAATTGTTATAATTTTGATTGATTAATTAATTAAATTAATTGCCTATCACATTGAATGAACAGGGTAATAAATTTAATAGGGTTAATAAATTATATTGTTTAAATTAAAGATTACATATACGGAGGGGATAAGGGGCATTAATAAATAGATAAGGAACATGAATAATTGGATAAGGGGCATTAACTATGTAGATAAGGTAATAAATGTGTAGGTAAAGAAATAAATGAGGAGAAAGGGCGGTGAAGGGGGGGATATGAGCGGAAGAGGGTTGACGGAAGGGGGAGGATTATGATTCAACTTGGATTTTGGGGGAGGGCTCTCTGGGATTTGGGAATTTGCTGGAGAGAGTTTGAGTTGGGGAGTCGGGCAAAGGATCAGTACAGGGGGCACTGGTTTGCTGGAGGTTTTGGGCACGGGGGCCAGGATATCCATATGATATCCTGGAGCTAGGAAGTTGTCCTAGCTGGCAGGGTGGAAACAAGGTTTGGGCAGTGTTTGACACAGTTCAACAACGAACAACCAGATCGACGGGGGAATTAACATCAGGGAGAGGTAATTTAATTATTTTGTTGAGTAATTCTTATGCTATGGATAAAATTTTATATTCTTGTCGAATATCATATGCTCATATGTTGGTGATTGAATTATTTTAGTATAAGAAAGAATTATATAATAAATTAGAATTAAATTTTGTATTTTTTTTTTTACGGATACTACACATGGTATCAGAGCTTCAACTTGAAGCACTGGGGCCTTAAGGGCCAAGTTCCCAGTTCCAACTCCAGCTCCGCCTAACCTGCATCAACCAAACACATAAATTTTAACACAAATATAAATATAAATGAAATACATATGGAAAATGTAAAAACAAATATCACAATAAAAACAAATAACAAAGAGACACGGAGATCTTAATACTGTGAATATGATATCGGAAGCTTGGAAAGAATGTGAATATGATATCTCATTCTACATGTTAATGTGGGCATAAACACATCCTTAAAACTCTCATTTTTATTCGGTCAGCCAAACTGGTTTTTGACACCAGAGAATAGCTACGAAAACTTATTTATTTATGTATGGAAATAAATAGTACTAGATATTATTTCAAATAAGAGTAAAGGTGTGAACTTACAACCTTCCAATCCAACACTTATCTTCCAGATATAGCTAGCTTTGATGATGGCTGATTAACGTATGAACAATAAATACATATGTTGTGCCCCACTACATCCAATTATGTACTCCAATATAGAGAAAAACTAGGTTCCTATAGTAGTGGTTTTGGTTTATGAAGAAAGAAGAACTCGACCGGGAACAAAGCGGGAAATAGAATCTATATACATTATATCTTTTTCTCGTTCATAGTACTTTATCCTTTTTAACA
>ML786731.1:417347-439262 GCA_009831015.1 Picea engelmannii | reverse complement strand
CCCCATTGAGAGCATGGCTATGACTAGATACCTAATGTATAAGAACAAGTTAAACAACATGGAAGACAAGAGGCTACCTAAAATTGCTTCCAAATCAAGTCATAACCACCATCGACTCAAGCGAGGATGACATAAAGACGCCCGGTCTTGGCTAAAATATTGGGGAATCATGGAAGAAACCATTTTGTAGAATAAAGATATTATTAAAAAAAAAGTCAAATCAAAATTTAAGGAAAAAATGTAGTGTGATAAAGAGTTAGAGGAAAAAGGAAAATTAAGGTATTATAAAGATGTAATCAACCCTAATCTAGAAGATCAAAATTATCTATATGTTTTGCCAAGTGTAAAGAAAAAAATAAGCATTGCTAAGATAAGAACAAATTCTCACGAGCTCCATAGTGAAACTGGGCATTGGTCAATTCCTAAAACGCCATGGGATGAAAGAGTGTGTCACCTCTATGACACTAAGAAGGTTGAAGGTGAAAAGCACTTTCTCTTAGATTGTCCAGCCTATACCCATATTAGATCTCATTTTCAAAATATTGATCACACTACCAACCTTCCTAACCTTTTAACTCAACAAAAGTATGGTGATATTGGAAAGCTTATCTTAATGCTTTTCGAGCATAGAAACAAAATTCTAAAGAATTACAAGTAATCACTTACCCTCTTAAGGTCCGATAGAACCAATTAGACCTTAGTGGACGTTAATCGTCATCATCATCATCAACTAAAAATTAAAAAAAAATAATAATTCAAAATTTTAAATTATATTATATATATAATATTATAATAATTCAAAATTTTGAATTATATTTTATGTATAATACTAAGGAGTAGACCATAACAAAAAAAACTACTTAACATTATTCTAAGAAACCATTAACTTTCAAATCATTGCGAGTAAGAGATTCGACAAGATAAGGAAAGTGGACCCGCAATAATGTGAATAAAAATGTGTGCTACTCCTTTTTTCCATAGAGTGAATCTCGTGAAATTATGAACACATTCTATCACTAAAGAAAAGTAGGTGATTGTGTTGTAAGTGGGTTCACACATCATTGCCACATGTCATTTTACTTTAAAAGTTTGGCCACTGCTAACCTATCAAATCTCATGAAGTATTAATGCTTGATATTGTCAAAGATGCTTACATAAGAGTGTCCCATAACCTCTGATGGCCCTCTCTCCATATTTGGATCCTTAGGCATCATTGCATTGAGGAACACATAGCATTTTGTTGGTAGTGAGTTAATTTCACTTTGATAAAGAGTTTGTTGTTGGGTTTGTGGTCCAACAATTTAGGATAATGAGAGTTTATTTTATTCAATTTCATGTTGATTTTGAATATGTTAATTATTTAATATAGAATTGGATAATTCTTAAAATATAAAATATTGTGAGTTATAAGAAATTGTTATCTTTATAATATTAAAAAAGTGGAGGACGGAAATAATTTTTTCTAAAATACCTTGGGTATAATATTATCAAGTTTTTTAATTTGTTAACTAATTAAAATTTTAGAAATTTTAAAAAGTTTATTTCCAAACTTTTAAATATGAAAATAAAATATTAAATAAATTAAATCATTTTTTATTATTTTTCTTAAGATTTAATTTCAATGGAGGGTAACAATCATTATCATTAATAAAATTGATAATAAAAATTATATTTGACTATTTAATTTTGAATAGTATAGTATTTTTTTTAATAAAATGTTTTATATTTTTATTAATATATTGAATGATGTAAAATAATTTAGCTAATTAAAATAGTCAAATCTCACTAGCATGATTGGTTTCTAAGGGGTTCATTTGTAAAGTGACTCAAGTTTGAAACTCGTCGTAGTCGAGAGGAGACACCTAAAAAATTCATCCATCTAAGGGTTGGTGTGGCCCAGTCTAGGTGCGATCCTCTGGTGATTTTGATGGCTTAGATGCCCCTAGATCACAGTTTCTTAGCCAAAGGCTAGTCCCGCAAGTCAGAGACATATTAGCAAACAAAACCAAAATTAACTAATTAAAATTGGTCATGCAAGACTAGAAAAATTAAGGTATTTTAAAGTGTCGTAACTTCCAAGATAGAAAATGATTAACATAAATAATTACACCATTAGGCTAGAATGAGTGTACATATTAATATGATGTAGAAATCAAACCCGCATTAGGAGGAGGGTATGTGTCCTTCTGAAAGGCCTTTGTCCTTTAGCTAGATGCTCCTTTATGGGATCTCATTTGTTGTTGTCTTATTTGGGTTCTTTAAGACACTTTGGTCTGGGATGGCTAGAGGAACAATAGGAAAGGTGTTGAACCAAGGAATCTTTAGGGCTCTCGTCGGGGGCCTACTCCTTCACCTCTCTCAACACTTATGGTTCAACTTACTCTATGTTAATGTCAACAACTGCTTTAAGCTCGGGAACCTATAAAGTGTGTAGGAGAGTGCTTTTCAGGTGACATTATGCTCACATTGTGTGGCACACTCATCTAGTCTTCTATAACTTTTGACAACTTCTCTGTTTTAAAATGTTATTTTCATTTAGAAATGAATGTTTATTTAAAGGTGTTAAGCATGACAAAAACTTCAATTGGTTTACTAATCTATCTTGCAAATTTCTATTCAATTTCAAAAAGTTCAAGTTAAAATGAATCGTATGTAGATTCATTATTGAAGTAGTGTTATGTGTATTGTATGTAGAATTGGATCCATTATTGAAGTAGTGTTATGTGTATCATATATAGGATTTGATCCATTATTGAAGTAGTGTTATGCGTACTATGTGTAAGGAGCTCCTTGTAAATATCCTTGTTTGAGAAACACAAACTCATTGTTTTGATCATCTACATTATCATGTTAGTTGGCTTGTTTAAAAGTATTGTAAAAAACAGTATCACTAATCTCCTCCTCCAAAACCAAAAACAATATCACTAACCTCCTCTTCCAAAACTAAATGATGACAAGTTTCTTACTATTCCTCTCACCATTTTCTTCCAAAACCAAATGATGACAAGTTTCTTATTATTCCCTTCACCATTTTCCAACAAAAAGAAAAACCCTTAAACTTAATCAAGTTTAATCCATGATTAGGAAATGATAATTCCAAATACAAACCTTGTTTTCGAAGGAAGGGGATCACCCCCCAAAACCCCAAAAATGATGCATTACCTACCTCGAGTTCAATCCTTGTTGCCTCACGATACCGTGTTGTTTCATTCAAGCCAATTCATCTTTTGTTTTGTTTATAGCACTTCAATACAACTCCGTGACAGTTTTGGTATTTTATTTTAATAATAATTTTGTATTATGTATGAAAATTTGATAAATTTTAACTTTTTTATTATTAACTTTTTTTGAAAAATACCTTCTAATTATTTGATTAAAAAATTAATAAAGTTACATCAATCATATTGTTGGTTTCATGTCGATTATGATTCACCTCAAACTTCATGTTTTTCTTATCAGCGCACAAAACAAGGCCCTCATGAGGAGGTATGATGCAAATAGAATCTTGCATGATGACATGGCATTTCCCCTCATAGAGGGGATTCCAATTCTCTCACCTTTTTGTTGTGCTTATAAAAGGATGACTAGGTATGCAACTTGCAAGCATAATTAATATACCCTCTCACTTTAAGTGATTGATGTTTGGAATGAGTAGACATAAAGTAAATGCCCTTCACAACATGCCTTTTAAAAATATGAATCATCGATAGATATAGATAAACATATGTAGTTTAAATGATAGACATTAAACTCTATATATTTTAGTATCATAGTAAAACAAAATTACCTAAAACAATGTTAGACATGATAATACAATGTTAGACATGATAATGGTAAATTTAGGTATGATTATAGATGTTGTTATATAATTTGGTGTGGAGATATATTGTGTTAGATGTAAGGTTTTTGGCTAGAAGGGTGTAGAGATCCTCATTCAAGTTTTCAAGGAGACGGAACTTGGGGTTGCTTCGATAACCAAGTGTTGTATTAGTTGGGCAAGTGGGCGCTTTGGGTATACGAATGTGTCAAGGGGCTTTCCCAAGTATGAAGAAACCAAGAGATTAAGGTGCATCGACATGAGGGGCGCACCAAAGTTGGGGCGTCGATCCCAAGGAGCACGATGGTTGACAAGCACAGGGGTTCATTTGGACAACTAGGTCCACGAAGGGGTGGGGGGATTTGTTTGGGCGACTGGGTCCATGAAGGGGCATGATGATTCTTTTGGGCATGATGGTTCACGAAGGGGCACGACACACCCAAAGTAAACAACGGTTCGTGATGGTGACCTTTGGAGTCCCTATAAGAGAACAAGGGTGCATAACAAAGGAAGGCAAATTTGAAGAACAAGCAGAGCAAGATAAGCTTTGTGATTTTGAGGAAGACTTATACGAAGAGGGGCGAGCTTTGATCCAGATTTTATGAGTAGAACAAAATGAATACAGATTATTATCAAAAGATGCTTAACACATAATAACATATATACAATAAAATTGGTTTATATTCAATAAGGAAATAAGTTGAAACTGTAAAATGCAGCGGAAAACAAACTTGCTAGAATGGTGGTGGCTTATCTCTGAGAAGAGATGTGACAACTATGCTAATTCACTAGAAGATGATTACAGTGAGGCTCTCAAGGCCTTTTTACAATAAACATGAATGTCAAAAACCCTAGACATTAAAAACCTCACCCTAGGAGATGAAGCGTCAAAAGTCGTGTGGGCCCCGTTTGGGTAAGTTAGTACATCAACTTCTTGAGGTCGTAACTTTTGCATACAATCTCCATTTTAGGCACACGATAGCCCGTTGGAAAGGTCTATCTGAGGAATACACATGTTGCATGTGGAGAGCCCTACACATGTTGAATGTGGCCCTAAAAACATTGTTTAGGGCCTCAAAACAACCCTGGAAGTCAGGGACCCAAAAACTAGAAAAAAGTTGTCGAACTGGAAAACTGCCAAAATGAGCCAGTTGGAATAGGTGGGAGGCCACAGACATCCATCTGGATCAATCCTACCCCATTAGGAAGCGATGGTCTCCTTTGCATTGAGTGCCCCCATTAGATGAGGAAATTTCTGTTGAATTTGGCTCCGAGTGAGCCACTTGCCTTGGTGCAAGAGCTCCCCTACTTTGATAACTCGATAAAGTTGGATCCTTTGCTGGCGAGTGCCCTTGACCTGTTTGTCCACAATCTTATCACTATATGCATGTTGTATGTAGTCGGGGTTGAGCTCTGTTGGTGTGAGTTGTTCTTCTATCTTTGAGGTGTCAAATAATGGTGGGAAAAAAGGTCGAAGGAGATCCATGTTGAACACTAGGTACACGCCAAGGAAAGGAGGAATGTTGAGCTCGAAAGAATTATCACCCACAGCCTTGGTGATGGTGTATGACTCATAACATAGTGGGAAAAGATTTTGATGGGGTCTGGTAAGGCATTCTTTCTGCAAATGCAGCCAAACTTTGTCGCCCACCTGAAACTTATGTGGCACCCAGTGTTGATCTTGGTGCTACTTGTACTTGTTGTTGGACTTCTGTAGGATATCCTAAACCTGTTGGTGAATGTGTTAGATCTGATCAATGATTTGGGTGGATTTGTCAGCTTTAGTTGGAGCAGGAGATGAGTCGGTCGAGGTGACTGCAAGGGGTAGTGCAACATCTATGGGACCCAATGGTTGGAATCCCAACCCCACCTAAAAGGGGTTGTGGCCAGTTTAGCTATGCAAGGCTCGGTTGTAACTATGTTGGACATAGGAAAGACTCACATCCCATGTGCGAGGGTGCTTGGAATTATAAATGCATAGGATATGCACAATCATTCGATTTACGACCTCGGTTTGGCCATCTGTCTGGGAGTGGAAGCCGTGGATTTGTTGAGCTTGGTGTCCAGCAGTGACCAGAGGCTCGACTAGAATGTGTTGAGAAATAGACTGTCTCGATCTGAGACAATGGTTTGTGGGATTCCAAAATGTACCTAGAATCGTTCAAAGAAGTGCTTGGCAGTGGCCTCTGTTGTGATGTTCTTCTTGCAAGCGGCCAGAATCGCCATCTTAGAAAAACGATCAACAACCACAAAACACAGTCATTTCCCCGCTTGGTGGACGGGAATCCTGACATGTAGTCCATGGAGATGGATTCCCATGGCCTGTCAGGAGTAGGAAGAGGGGTGTACATGCCTTGTTT
This sequence comes from Picea engelmannii, assembly GCA_009831015.1. Lineage (NCBI taxonomy): Eukaryota > Viridiplantae > Streptophyta > Pinopsida > Pinales > Pinaceae > Picea > Picea engelmannii. Next base: position 433,085 of record ML786731.1, on the reverse strand, counting down.
CTCAGTGGTCGGTTTGGCAATAACGCAGGCAATGCAGGACCCGATATACTTGCTGACCTCCTATCGAAGTTTCGACCAGTAGAAATGTTTCTGCATCATTGCCACTGTCTTTTCGACACCGAAGTGTCTCCCACCCGACTGTAGTGGGCTTCCCAGATCAGTTGCACTTGCTCACTTGATGGAATGAAGATATGGCCCAGATGGCACAACAACCCATCCTGAAGATGGAAATTAGCGACAACTACGTTTGCGCCCAACATTTGGTAGGTGGTGGTGAATTATGGGTATGCCTCATAGAGTTGGGGCCATCCATAGGTCTCATGGCTGCAAGAGTCTAACATTGTAATGAGTGTCGTGACTGGTGGTCTGCTGAGGCAATCAACGACGCAATTGGTGCTTCATGTTTTATACTTGATGTTGAGGTGGAATTGTTGCACGTATGTGGACCACTTCTGATGGCAGTCATTCTTCAATTTTCCTTGTGTATGCATGAACTGAAGTGGCTTATGATCAGTGTGGATGATTGTCTCCTTCCCAAGAATGTAATGTCTCCATTGACGACAAGCTTGCACAATGGAGTACAGTTCTTTGTCGTAAGTAGGTTACTTATAGACAACATCTGACAATGTCTCACTATGATAGGCCACGGGGTGGCCGTGTTGAGTGAGAACGATGCCTACAACATAGTTTGAAGCATATGTCTCGATCTCAAAGGGATGTTGCAAGTCCGATAGTGAAAGTATTGGGGTTGAGCACAAGTGTTGCTTCAGATCATTGAACGCTTGTATTTGGAACCGGCTCCACACAATTTTTTCCTTACCACCACCCTTGGTTACTTGGTCGAGGGCCCATGCAATATGGGAGAATCCCAACACGAACCTGCGGTAGAAATTGGCAAGGCCCAAGAAGCTCTGAAGCTCAGTGAGTGTGGTTGGGGTTGGCCAGTCATGGATGACTTGGATCTTGGCTGGATCCACATGTACACCATGTTGATCAACGATGTAGCCCAGGTAATGGAGCATGTCCAATCTAAATAGCATTTTTCCAAGTTGGCGTATAGCTTGTGTTGCGCACAACAACCCATCCTGAAGATGGAAATTAGCGACAACTGCGTTTGCGCCCAACATTTGGTAGGTGGTGGTGAATTATGGGTATGCCTCATAGAGTTGGGGCCATCCATAGGTCTCATGGCTGCAAGAGTCTAACACTGTAATGAGTGCCGTGATTGGTGGTCTGCTGAGGCAATCAATGACGCAATTGGTGCTTCATGTTTTATACTTGATGTTGAGGTGGAATTGTTGCACGTATGTGGACCACTTCTGATGGCGGTCATTCTTCAATTTTCCTTGTGTATGCATGCACTGAAGTGGCTTATGATCAGTGTGGATGACTGTCTCCTTCCCAAGAATGTAATGTCTCCATTGACGACAAGCTTGCACAATGGAGTACAGTTCTTTTTCGTAAGTAGGTTACTTACAGACAACATCTGACAATGTCTCACTATGATAGGCCACGAGGTGTCCGTGTTGAGTGAGAACGATGCCTACAGCATAGTCTGAAGCATATGTCTCGATCTCAAAGGGATGTTGCAGGTCCGATAGTGAAAGTATTGGGGTTGAGCACAAGTGTTGCTTCAGATCATTGAACACTTGTATTTGGAACCGGATCCACATAATTTTTTCGTTACCACCACCCTTGGTTACTTGGTCGAGGGCCCATGCAATATGGGAGAATCCCAACACGAACCTGCGGTAGAAATTGGCAAGGCCCAAGAAGCTCTAAAGCTCAGTGAGTGTGGTTGGGGTTGGCCAGTCACGGATGACTTGGATCTTGGCTGGATCCACATGTACACCATGTTGATCAACGATGTAGCCCAGGTAATGGACCATGTCCAAGATGAAGAGCATTTTTCCAAGTTGGCGTATAACTTGTGTTGCCGCAGGGTGTGCAGAACCTGCTGAATATGCTACAAGTGTTATGCCCAAGTCTTGTTGTAACTAAGAATCTCATCCAGATACACCACTACAAAAGTATTGGTGAATGGTCACAGGATATCGTCCATCATCCTCATGAAAGTGGTTGGAGCATTTTTCAAGCCAAAGGGCATGACCAACCATTCGAAAAGACCTTCCTTTGACTTGAAGGCGGTCTTCCATACATCTATTTGTTCTATCGGGACCTGGTGGTAGCCAGACTTCAAATCAATCTTACTAGTGCACCTAGCAATTCAATCACAATTACCAAACAATTTAATAAAATGTAATGACTCATCATTCTATGCATATGCATGTTCACAGTAATATCTGTAAGTTCATTACTTCTTTTTCCGAACAAGAAATTTTATCTATTCAGTATTCACGTGACTACTTGACTTGCAACTTTTATGTTGCAATGTCTAACAACTCCTGAAATGTCCTCAGTTTCATGAGTTAACAACATTTCAGTTGTTAGTAACAATTATTTCCATGCAATAATATATATGCATGTACTTACAAAACACATTCAACAATTGAATTTAGTACACAATTTTATCACTTACTATGCATGAGTTTAATTCTCAATGCATACTTATTCAATGCACCTTGCATTGAATTACATAATGCTCTTTATCTCAGTCATGTATCTCACCATCCATAAGTTGGAATTCTGGCTAATGTGTTGACACATACTCCACACACTTCATATTGTCTTCCCAATTAATTGGATTCCTTCCTTTTTGACCCGAACACTACACCAAGAATATAATTTTGTGGTATTTATTAGTGTTAGCAAAAATGTTGCAGTCCAAGTTTTATTTAAAGGTAGGAAGATTTTAGTACATGTGTGGCTCATAACCTTTTGATATCCATACCTTGCCATATCCAACTATGTCTTAGTCTCACACATGACTAGCTTATTGGCATTCATTCCTATAATAAGTTCTTATCTTTTAATTCTTTGGTTATTACCCCATAACCAAATTAACATGACATTCTACTATGTCAGTGTGTTCATTCAGAAGCTAAAAAGCTCTGAATTAATACAGGCCTCCAGCCTTTACCACATCCATTGGTATGCATTCAAATAATGTAATAATGTGATTTTATAAAACAACTCTAGCTGAGGAAATTCTTACCTAAATTCCCTTCAACAATTATGCAATAAGAGTAATAAAAATCATACATGCATGACTTCCACTAATAAATTTGATGTTACCTATATGGTTGATGGTAGTAGAAGCTTTCATGCTTCTTTTATCAAACCTAACCAACCTTCAAATTTTTGTTGCTTCCTTCCATATGTAGCAACATCATCAACAACACTTGCAACATGAAATAATTCTTTTTCTGCGTATGGTTGTTCAACCAACCCTAATTCAACTGTTGTAGCACTACCACAATTTCAACAACTTCTTTCCCATGTGCAACTTTTCCTTGCTGATCCTAGAAGTCTTCAATTCTTCCCGGATTCCTGAATTCTTCTTGTGCTCTCATTGTAGTCACTGTACATGACTATATTTGTCCTGATCACTTTCTAGCCAAATCACTCTTGGCTGCCTTTGCATTTCCAGCCAATTACTAATGCTGACATTAACCTTCAACTTTTATTTGTTTTCTAGATCCATCTATCCCAACTTGTACTTGGATGAATTAAATTCCAAACAAAGTTGTTTTGTAGACTCTGGATTCTTCAACATCCAGTTACTCTTCAGGAATGAACTTCTTCAGCCCTTTCCTGATGGAATACTTTAATACTTGAGGTTTTCTTGTACTCTTCTCTTCCCTTTGCCAACTAGCCTCAAACTTGACTTGCCTAGGAAATCTCTAGCATATTGTAAGGATGCACATATGCCTCCTTTGCTTGCTGCATAGAATTAACTGAAAGCACTTCTTTCACCTTACCATCATAGCTTCAAGTGATACCTTCAACCTTTTGGGTTTTCACTCGTGGCTCTATGTCACTTAAGACGACTTTTTTTCAGGCACCATCTCCTCTACATTCAAAACCATGCATAAAATCGTTTTCTTCTTCCTGGTTCCTTATTGATTTCTCTTTAGAAGTCACTTCATTTTTAAATTATTCTTGACTTGATATCTCCATGCTCTTATGTAAATACCTTCACACCTTTGGAGTGCATCGACAATCCTCTACTATTCTAGCTTTCCTTCTTGGAGTGTTGACATGCATTCCTATTAGCTTGATATCTATCTCATGATTTCTGTTAGGTAGCTAGAGAGGTAGTAAGGGGGCCCAGAGGGTCCATAGTGATAATAGTGGAGGCCATTCAATGTAAGGTGGACTAGGTCCACTATATTATTAAATAAGGCCCAATATGGTAGTTAGATATAATAAATGGGTAGTTAGATATAATAAATGTAAGAGGACTTCTTAGAAGGTTCTACTTCTGGAAGATTCCTCCTCTAGAATGTTCTTAGGTGATGGTAGCACTATGTAAAGGGGTTCAAAAAATGTAATGGGATATGAAGAGAAGTATTGTATTTGGAGTTGAAGCTCATTAGGAGGAAGCCCCCTCGAAGAGGCAAGTGAACATGAGAGGATCCCTTCCATAATAGGATCCATTGTATGGTGTTGCCCTACCCTAAGAGTTTGATAATAATAAAGGAGATTTTGATTATTGTTCTTTTATATCTGTTGTGGTGGTTTTAGTATTCAGTGTTTGGAACATAAAAAGCAGTATTAGAGCACTTTCCTTGGCCAAATAAGGGAAGAAATTTTTGCTCTTTTTGTAGAATTTTTCTAAGGAAGAAAAAGAGGGCGATGCACTTCAGGTTTAGATATGAAGCTTTACGATCTGAATTTGGAAAAACAAATTGGGTATTTGATTTCCTCTCAGACAAATACCCAATTTCAAAAAACAAATAAACCGAATTGGATTATGGGAAGTGAAGTTATGAACATTTTAAATTCAATTGTTTTTCAGGGTTTTTCCGGAAAAAGCCACGATTTTCTGTCGTAACTTATTGTTCTATTTTTTGGGTTTTTTCATGACAGCGGTGGGACTGCAGAGTTCATAAATTTTCATTGGGTGCTCATATGGCTATTTCCTATCAAACCCTCAAATAAATTCTACAAATAACTGAAGCTTTCAAATCCCAATTGTATGACACATTGAATGACACATTAGATGACTTTGTAGATGGCATCACAAACGACCTCAATTATAGTTTTCGCAGTATTCAAGATTCATTGGATAACATGCAAGAGAGATTTCTTATGGAGGACATCAGAGATGAATATAATCAAGAAATGTATGCTTGGTATGATTTGGAGGTCGATTGTGATGATTGGCATATAGATAGTTGTCATTTCTGGGATGACAACCACTTTCATATTTTATTTGATGATTCTAATCCACCTTTTGTAGAGAACATCAATGTGAAAAATCGGGAGCCAATGATCATTACCTGTGTCCATGCTGTATATTCTATAGTGGTATTATTTCTTCCAGATTCTGCTATCACCCTTTTCCACTATATGGATGGATCTTCTTATTTGGATCCACATGACAGGTGTCAGTCTTTGGAGCATCATTTTGAGTTGGTTATTGGGTTCCAAAATATTCCACGGGGAGGTCACATGAGCACTTGGACATGGGACCCGGGTTTACAATGGTGGTTGGACTACTTCAGCATGGTGGATTTCCTTTCTACATGGGACCTTGGTTATTCAGTCTTTTACAATATTATGGTCCACAATTATCCATGGGACCCTGGTATATGGTTGTACATCAAGCGTTGAGGACAACACTTTCTTAAGGGGATGGAATGTTAGGTAGCTAGAGAGGTAGTAAGGGGGCCTAGAGGGCCCATAGTGATAATAGTGGAGGCCATTCAATGTAAGGTGGACTAGGTCCACTATACTATTAAATAAGGCCCACTATGGTAGTTATATATAATAAATGGGTAGTTAGATATAATGAATGTAAGAGGAATTCTTATAAGGTTCTACTTCTATAAGATTCCTCCTCTAGAATATTCTTAGGTGATGGTAGCACTATGTAAAGGGGTTCAAACAATGTAATGGGATATGAAGAGAAGTATTGTATTTGGAGCTGAAGCTCATTAGGAGGAAGCCCCCTCGAAGAGGCAAGTGAACAGGAGAGGATCCCTTCCATAATAAGATCCATGTATGGTGTTGCCCTACCCTAAGGGTTTGATAATAATAAATGATATTTTGATTATTGTTCTTGTATATCTGTTGTGGTGCTTTTAGTATTCAGTCTTTGGAACATAACAATTTCTTCTTCCATTATCTTAGGTTGTTCATGGCCTTGACTCCATCCACGTGTTTTTCCTTGCATACTTTGCATACTTGCCACCACATGTTATGTTGATATTAATTTTCAGCATTCCCCTATTACTTGGATCCCTCTAATCCAATTCCTTCATGACCCAATTATATTTCCAGTCATGTTCTCTAAGTAACCTTGGATAGTTAACACCAACTTCTTTCTTGAAGCAATTTGATTTATCCTTCTGACATGCATATTCAAATTCTGTCATACCATATTTGATGACCTTCATGTCATGCTTCCACCATGCATTCTGATAGTGATAATGGAGGTGCTACCTCCAATCTGTAGGACTGATCTTTGGAGATGCCACATCTTGTCTCCAAACTTTTTCATATTCCATAAAACCTTCCTTATTCCCATGTTTTGCATCTCCATATGAACTTATGGTTCATGCATTATCTTGTATCACAGATGACTTTCTCCACCTAGCATCCTCTTTCCGAGATCTTTCCAATGACTGCTTCCTTGCTCAATTCTAAGCCTTGAGCAAAAATCTATGATCCTTTAAAACTCGTGCTTCTTCTCTGATGCATTCCTTATGAAGTTGATCCCTTTTCTGTAAGCTAATCCTTATCTGATTTAGCTATTGTTTGACTCTGAAAAAACAATGCACAGTCAATTGAAATTGCCAGGCCATCAGTCCTTAACAATTTCCAAAGTATTCCTAAATCAATCTGATTCAAGGAAAGCCTTCGGATTTCATTCTGTGGTTCTCGATCAATCAAGAATCCCCATAGATCTTTTCTTTCTAAGCTTTTCACTTCTCTGCAATAATTTTCGGGCACTAGCCCCTTTCTCTCAGCCCCCAACCCATGCGACCACGGGCTATGGCCCAACGCTAGTTCGATGGTGCTTATCCAAAGCCTTGAAACTTTGGGCTCTAACTTCGGAGGTTTTCAAAGCACATCACAACAAATCTCTCAGAGTTCCGGATTGACGAACTCAAGAATTAGGGTGGATCAACAGTCCACGACTACCCAACATCCAACGATTGACACCCACTATGGAACTTCAGGCATTTGAGCTCCAGGACTTCAGAGCTTCATATCTTCATGACTTCAGAGGATTTCACATCCACACATCCCCAACCCCCCGAACCGTTAATCTCTGAACACTTCCATGTCACCTTTGGTGACGTCATTATGTCTCGTCACCTCGGTGTTACGAAACTTTTGAAATTTCTTCCTTTTGTTCCCTTATGAACCATTCTTCTAGAGTGTCAAGTCTCTAGACTTCACAAATGGCTCCTCATGTCCACTAAGACCCACTATTTCTATACTTGAACTAAGATATCGAATAGTCACATCACTTAATGCCTTTCAAATTGTGGGGGCATGCATCCGTGGTTTGGAGTAACCTGCCTTTCATCCTGCAATTCCTCTAACGTTGACACATAACCCCCCGGTAAAACTGTGGTTTGGATTGTAGGACCACCTTGGGGAATTAACTCCCGTGCAATTTGGGTCCCCGCAACGCCTCCTGGTCATCGATCTTGGTGTATCATGATCAACGCCATTGTGGGCCCACTAACCATGCTCAAATAGAGTGCCCCGTGGCGGAATAATAACGGCTGACACATGTCCCAATCAGATGGGTGACATGTGTCACATTCCAAATGGAATTTCAATCTTCCACGAGTTTGAAACCCACTGAAACATGGCACACAACCCATGTGTCCATGTCAATCCAAGTGACATAATCATGAATCACTACTTTGGCTCTTTGGGGCTTTGGAGCTTTGGACTACGGGATTTCTCGCCTTCACACACACTAATTCTCCCGAATGCCAAAATCTCGAACAACCAATATACTGACATGCGTATTCTTTAACGAATGGTCTAGATTTACTCCGGACTTCGGGCTTCGAGAGTTTTTGCCTTAGCACACTTTGTTTCTCATGATCATCGAATTTCGAACGGATGTGAGTTCTACGGTTCACAACCTCCCGCACACAGATATGATGATTGAGATCTGTTTTCATCAACGCTGCGACTTACCACTTTCTCTTGGCTTGATCCAATGGTTTTGATCCACTTCATCCCAATAAAATGATTGATCTCTTCTCCCTAGATCTACAGTGTAGTTCCACTTCGGGGACTTCGGGCCTTCAACCTATTCCGCTCTACAACACATAACTTTGCCAAAGTCTCGAATTCTGAAGGACTTGAAGATTAACCCTCCTGTACTTTTCTCTAGATCTGACGGTTGAGAATTGTCCTCCTTCTCTTGAACAGATTACAATGACCCACATTACTCTGCGGCCCAATACCACGTCTGTCGTGGTTTTATAATAATGCTACACCTCATGAGCTTTGCAACATGACAAAGGTAACCTCTTGACACTCGTAATGCTTTGAGGCTCGAAATTTGTTCTTCTTGACACAATTTCCCTCTGAAACCTTGGTTTCAATGACCACTTATCCGACCCATCCAAGCTCAGTGCTTGAACCTTGGCTCTGATACCAATTTGTAACATCCCCGACCATCTACACCTCTGCTAGGAACTGCTACCCAAATACCTTATCTTCTTCCAACTAGCTCTGATACCAATTTGTAACGTCCCCAGCCACCAACAGGCCGGACAATGCTACTCCTGCAGCTCTGCTGCTCTACTCTGATCTGTGACAGCTCCAGCCTTAAACTACTGGGCTATGCCACACATAGATACTTGCGGAAAAACATACACATCCATATAAACATAGAATGACTATTCTACATATGGATAACATATTAATGCAAAAATAACAGTAAAAGGATACATGCAGTAATCACAGGCAAAACCCATAATATAACAACATATACATGCAATACTCATTAATATAGCATGTAAATGAACATAAAAATGGGTACTTATCTTTTAATTGAAGTACACTAGCTACGTGAAGACCTTCCATGAACCTCCTAGCCATAGACCACGCTGCTCATCACGCTCAGCAGTGGGTCACCCTCGAGTTGAGACTAAACTCCACCGGGAAAGGGAATTTCTAGGTTTGGCTGAGGTTACATAAAACTGCACAGTGCAACTGGAAGGATTCTCTTCAAGAGCCTAATTACGCCCACTACTCATAGAATCTCATTTCCCACATGCCTGTTCCACCCCGGGAATATGCACCTTCAATGTTCCACATTCCACTGGCTGCTCCGCTTCCCCTTTCAGGGTCTCGACAATAGGCCAGATCAGGAATTATTAAAGCTCTATAGCTGGTGTTGGACTCTCTCTAGGATAAAATCACTTCCCAACAAACTCTCTCACCTGGAGAGAGCTGCTCACAAGCCTGACAACCAGCTTCAACTCAATTCCAACAAGTGAGGAAAATAACAAGGCTCAATATAGCTCAGGGGATGGAAGCAACAGAAAACGAGTATGGACACCAAAAATGGAAACAACCAAATGCTAAGAAACAACACGACTCAGGTGAATACAAATGCATCGAGCGTCACAGGAGACACACGAGATAACTCAAGTACGGATGCAGGGTTCCAAAGGTGCTTGCTATATATAGAGGCGATGATGATGGAGAACTGGTTCAATGCATGAATCCCTAGTCAATCAGGAAGGGTGAAAGACTTCCAGAAGGTCGTAAGGTTCATGAGGAAAATCGAAACTGGTCCCCCACACAAGGATGGGAAACAACATCTGAATTCCAAGTGAACCCCCTAACAGGATGGTTTCCCCAGCTATAACTGCATGCGCCTAGGTCGACACCTGTCTTCCTGCAGCCGCATGCGTTCCACTTCACACTCGTTCCCTTTCCCAGGAACTTAGGACAACATTGTTCATGTCCACCCTAGCCTTTAGGAAATAATAATAATAAAATATTATTCCCTTAGAGGTAAGCCCTCTAGCTTAGCCTCTAGGCCTAGACACTTTGCCCCCTCCCTCACCCTACCTAGTGGAGCTTAGTCCCCCATACTCTTTCTTCATGGTCGGTCTACACAGAATGATGTAATTATATTAAATATATGAGCATTTACAAATATACAATAGTAGGCTCACCGGCGTTTGCATCTAGGTTCTCTGTCCTAATCACCACATAAGCCTCCTAGCTTATTATAACTCGGCTCACCAGCCTAACAAACATGTTTACAATTCATAACTACAACTGGGGTTCTACCTGGGGATATTACATAATTGATGTACATGGTATAGTACAAGTTCTGGTACATGGTTGATGTACATGGTATGGTGATAGTTTTTGTATCCATGTGAGTGGATCTGGTCATAGTTGGTTGATGATGACATATCAGTGATAGAGACAGTGACAAAGAAAGTGATAGGGATAGTGACAGGTTGGAGGATTGGTTGACCATCAATTACAGGTTGATGTGGTAGTGACAGTGACAGGTTGATGTATCAGTGACAGTGGCAGTTACAGGTTGATCAGTGGTAATGACAATTTGAGTCTACACTTATATTTCAGGGCGGTGTGATGGGGAAAGGAAAGGGGGTTGTAGCCTCCTTCCGATTGGTGCTGGAGAATATAGGGAGTTGGAGATTCATTTAGGTTGGATCCTCTAAATCAAGGGGTCGTAGCCTCATTCTAATTGGAGCCAGAGAACACAAGGAGTTGGAAATTCCTTCAGGTTGGAGCCTGTAAACTAGGGGGTTGGAGCCTCCTTCTAGTTGTAGATTGAGAATTCAAGGAGTTGTAGCTTCCTTCAGGTCGGAGCCTCCTTCCAGTTGGTGCTGGAGAATTTGTAAGTTGGTGCTTCTTATGAATGTATTCTTGATATATATAAGAAATCATTTTGTGGTTTTCTCCCATTTGGGTTTCCACGTAAATTTTGGTGTATTTTGTATCTGATGTGATATTGTTGAATGGTACTGCTTATGGTTATATGCTCATGATATATTGAATGCAATCATAAATGATATATTGCTAATAAATTTGAAGTTTATATATTGTGATTGAAAGTGGTAAAATGTGCTCATACTGATTCACCCCCCCTCCTCTCAGTATTTCAACAATTGGTATCGGATTAGGTCCTTCAAGAAAACAATTTAACCACTAGAAGGAAGATCATGGAGTACGTTAAGATTGGAGTACCACAGTTTGATGGTCAGATTGGTTTGAGCTATGAGATATGGAGAAAAAAGATGAAATCATTTCTAGGGGCACAAGGATATGATGTTTGGTACTTAGTTGTTACAGGATACACTGGTTCAAATAAACCAAAGACTGCATCCAAGAAGGAGTTAAAAAGACACAACAAAATAACAATGGATTTCATCTTCGAAGGATTATGGGATCGGGTAAAATACAAAGTAGGACAATGTTCATCAACCAAAGAACTTTGGGATAAGCTACGCAATATATATTTTAATAAATCCCATTCTATCACAGAGCCTGAGCATACTAATCAAAATAAAGAAAATGTTGAAGCATAACGAGATGAAAGATGCTCTTCATGTCAGATAGATTCAAAAGAAGAAGATTGTGAAGAAAGCATAGTAAATTTTGAAGAAAAATTAATCAACAGTTTAGACGATTTGATGAAAAAAAGAAGGAAGAACAAGTTACTCAAGGAAGAATTGATCGAGCTAAATAAGGGGTCTCAAAATCCCAACTCTAAAGAAGTCCAATAGATGATTACAAACCTAAAATTTCAATTAGAAAAAGCGAAAAGGATTGAAGAACTATGCAAAAGTCAGTTGTGTTATCACACTAAGTCGCCTTGGGTCTCTTAGTTTGTTTTTGTTAAAAAGAAAAATTAAAAAAAAAAACCTTAGATTCTTATTTTCTCTTTAAAGTAAATTTCTCACCCATTAAATGTTATTTATGATAGGACCCCTTAGGATGACTAAACCTTTGAGTCATAGCTCATGTGTTTATCCACAATTCAATTTTTGGTCCTTAAACCCTTATGAGCTCATGGTCTATTCTTTGTCTCCTCTCATGATTCATCCTTAGGTTGATACCTCCCATGACCAGGCTGATGTGACACACCTCTCTCCTCACTCATGACCTCGCATGCATACCTCATCATCCCCACTCACCTATCCAATCATTTTTTGATTTAGAGAACGCTACCCACTCAGCAGGCATTTTCGTAGCCCCTGTCATGTTTATTATTCATCCACTCCAATTCATGATTGCCACGACTGATACCTTAACACTTGTTTTCAGTGCTTGAAGTTGGTTGAAATGCTTTCAAAAGATCTTGCATTTATGATCCTTGGTTACGGTTTCTAAATTTGAAAAGTTCAGCAGTGATGTGCTGCGTAAGTTTGCCAGTTTAGATCAGACGATTGCATGTCCACTAAATCTAATGTTGTGAGAGATTTCAGGGCCGAAGTTTCCTCAATCTCATCCTAAGTTCATGTTGAGGAGCTCAACAGTTGTCGACTTCATAGGTATCCTGTGCAACCTCCTTCGCATATTAATTTTCATAGGATATTTGTGCTCGGGTTTCGGTTTGCTAAGCTTGCAGGGTAGTATGGGAGCCATATTTTCTTTCTTGTAAACATCTTTGCTCGTATCCATAGTCTGTTTATTGTGGTTATTTATAGCCTTTGAAATTCACAGGCCTAAAATAGCCTATTCTCTGTGTATGCGTTGCGTTACGTAGAGGCACTACTTAAACCTCTCTGATTATCCTTTGCTTCTTTTCATCCTGTACGAAGAGTCATTTCGGTATTACTTCCTCATAATATACACTTTGAAAACCTGTATAAGCCTGAAGGTCCATTTCTCATAGCCAAGTTCATTTTCTAAGCACTGTTAATTTGAAGGGCCATCCTTGTGCATTTGAGACTTGAATTGAAGTTTTCTGGTCAATAGCACCCCTTACAGCCTCTTAAGAACCCTCTTTTTGAGTCATGGAGACCCCTCAGTTGAAGACAACACACAAAGGTGGCAAGATAGTTCGAAGATAACCTGTGGACATGCGCCTTTTTGACACAGAACCCATGGCAAAGGAAATGTTTTGAAGAGCAGGATGCCTCTCTTTCTGCCAGAACATGCAGAGAGGCCACTCAGAACTAGCAAAACAATTTGCACTAAATTTTGATGGAAAGAAAACAAGAGTTGGAGATTTGGAATTTGAGGTGACTGAGGCCTCCATCTCAGCTACAACAGGGATTCCCATTTCAGGAGAAAATTGGTTCAAGGCCATAGTATTGAGTTCACCTTTCGTTAGAGATTTTTTCAAGCCTGAATACCAAGCCAATGATTTATCTATGAGTGTGCCAATGAATCAGTTGATTGACCAGTTTGAAAGAATGTTGAAAATTATACAAAGATATTTTAGTTGTGAAGGGAGATTTAACACCCTGTATCATTACCACATAAGGCTGTTGTTGCATTTTACTGGTAAGTTTCAGATGACTATTCCATATTACCTGCTGAGAACTATAGATAAAATGACAGATAGGGTGCAAGCCAAATCGAAGGATGTGGACTCCAGTCTTTTCCACTTTGGACTTGTCAGGATGTTTGTCTCTGAAGAGTTAGGAAAGAAAGAGATATCCTGGGAGAATTTTTTGGTCACTTCTCACTTCAAGCTGGACACAACACCTACCCCCCAATCACAGATTGTAGGCTCTTCATCACCTATCAGTACTAAAACAGGGATCAACAAGAAGAGAAAGGGTAGAGCCCCTGTTTCAGAGATCAATAAGCAGGTTAGGGAAGTTGAGGAGGAAGTCTGTCCTTCCCCACACAGAGATTTCTCACCACCACCTTCACTAGGGTTAGAAGAAGTTCCATCTTCTACCAAGGTGACATCAAAAAAAGGGAAGAATCTTCTCTTTCCCTCTCCTCCTCCAGCAGCTAAAATCAAAGGTAAAAGACCTTTCACTAGGTCATCAATTCCTAAGGGGGATTTCAAAGGACAACCTTTACCAGAAACCCCTATACATAAGAAGAAAGGGAAAGGCATTGAAAAAGTTGTAGAAGAGAAATAAGAAACCCCTGTATAGAAAATCAAGGGTAAAGGTACCAAAATAACTTTGGAGAGGGAAGATGAAATCCTTGTGAAGGATTGTGAAAAACCTATGAAAAATAAAGAAAAGGCTGTTGTGAAAGAGAAGAAGCATAAAGGAAAAGGTTTTGAGAAGACTGATGAAATATGCAAGGAAACTCCTGTACAGATGGAAGAAAAGGACAAGAAGAAGCCTGTTGAGATTGCACATGTCCCCAACCCCCTTGGCAGCCAAACCTACAAAATACTTATTAAGCAACTTAGGGATGCAAGGAGAGAAATAACTCGTCTCAAAGTAGAAGACAAGGTCCACTTGGCTCAGATGAATGAGCTCATGACTGGCTACAACCATACCCTGGACTTGTCAAGGTTTGCAGCGAGAAAGGCTCTGCCTCTTCGTAAACAATTGAAGAATATTTACAGACTGATCCAGGTGGATATCGGTGGCCACCCACCTTTTTCGACTGGCTCAAAACAATTTTCTGGCAATTTTGGCAATTTACTATTTTTAGCAGTTTTTAACTTCCGGGGCCATTTTGAGGGTCTAAATGAAGGTTTTTTGAGATAGAGGTTCTCAATGACAATTGAAGGCATAATTGAGCCCCCAAAATGAATCTCCTCGACGATACCTTTCCAACGAGCTATCATACGCCTAAAACATAGATCATATGCAAAAGTTACGACCCCAGGAAGTTGATGTACTAACTTACCCAAACGGGGCCCACATGACTTTTGGCGCTTCATCCCCTAGGGTTAGGTTTTTGGATGTCTAGGGTTTTTGGAATTCCTGCTTATTGTAAAAGGCCTTCAGAGCCTCATTGTAATCATCTTCTTGCGAATGTGAGTAGTTGTCACATCTCTTCTTAGAGATAAGCTGCCACCATTCTAGCGAGTCTTTCACTCTGTATTTTTACAGTCTCTGTACATTTATTTCATTAATAGAAATCGTGTATTACTATATCTATGTGTTTATGGTTGCATCTCTGATATATTTCTTTTATATTATTGTATATACGCGATATCTCTGTGCATTTCTTTATTATATCTTCGTTCTCATTTTGTGTCGAAAATAATCTGGATCAGTGGTATCAGAGCAAGCTGCTCTTGATCATATTTTTCAGTGCATGTCCTCGACGAGGTCCGAGTTATAGTAAGTTGGGTCTCAATCTTGTCTCTCTTGAATAAAATCGCTCTCACACACCCAAGAAACCGTCAATGGTGGAAGAAAAGAAAAACGACGGAGCAGATGATCCTATCAATCTGTTGCTTGAGCAAGCTCTCATGCAACAGAGGGACGAAATGATGGAGAATTTTAACCACATCCTTCAACACCTGCCGATAACATCAGGCGTATATTCATCAAGTGGCCACTTTGGAGGCATCTCGCCTTTCAAGGTACAAGTTAATTTTGATATTCTTGTATTTGAAGGACAAATAGATGCAGAAGCCCTAGAAAAATGGTTAACTCTACTAGAAGGTTATTTCTCTGTTCACAATTTTTCTGACAAAGAAAAGATCAC
>ML786731.1:400812-417264 GCA_009831015.1 Picea engelmannii | reverse complement strand
TTCTGACAAAGAAAAGATCACCTTCGCACTCCTTAAAGCTCTCCCTCATGTCAAACATTGGTGGGAAACTTACTGGGAGAAAAGTTCCACAGAGGAGTCTGGAATATATGGGGCCGATCCCACTTGGGATTTTTTTGTGGATGTAGTAAAGGAACAGAATTACCCTGTTGGAAACTATGAGGACCAGTACATGAGATGGACCACACTGCGGCAAGAGAGGGGCCAAGCAGTTCTGGAGTTCACCAATACCTTCCATACCTTGCGTACCAAGCTAGGTATCAAAGACTCTGAGTGACATTTGGTTCTTAAATACCGTGGGGCTCTACATAGATACATCCAATCTGAAATGGATTTTCTGGACATCTCATCACTCGGTGGTGCTTATTGATATGCTGTTAAAATTGAGCAGAAATTTAAGCACAAGAAAAAACGGGAATTTGGGTCTGAAAATCCACAACAACCAAAGTATGACAAAGACGACCCTAACAAACAGTCTCCCAAAAACCAGTCCAAGACACAGGAAAAGAAGGGTCACGGGAAGACAAAGAAGGACACCGGAAAATGGTGTGATTTCCACAAAATCCCCTGGCATAACACCGATGAATGTCGCTCAAAATAGTCATTGGTGGCCAAGATCAAAGACAAGGAGCCAAACCCTGATTCAAAATCTGATTCTAAAAATACTGGTAAAGGATAGATCATTGATGCAGACCCCACTGCTATTGTTGCGACCGCAACAATTCAACCAGAAGAACCAACAGATCCTGAAGAGGGGGAGTGCCTTTTTCATTCACAGATGTGGGTGAAGGGGACCCCACTCCATTTTATTGTTGATAGAGGAAGCCATAAGAACCTCATCTAGACATAGGTCGTAAAACAGTTGGGATTGTCGACAACACCACACCCACAACCATACATCATCGGGTGGCTTCGCCAAGGACGAGATCTTCGTGTCAGCCAACAATGTCGATTGTCATACGACATCCATCCCTTCAAGGATGAGGTATTATGTGATGTTTCCCCACTACATGTCTATGATGTTCTCTTGGGCCAACCATATATGTGGAAGCGCCATGCTGTTTATGAGTCTCAACCCCGCAGTGTCATTGTTTCTATGGGGGGTCATCTCTACAGAATACCAGAGGTAGTTCCGACTACTGTTCCACCTAAAAAGCGCTGCAAGGTAGTATCCCATACTACAAAATTCATCTTCTTCACAATCTGTTCAAAAGGGGAACAGAAGGATACTGCAACCACTACAACCTCGGCCCGAGCACCTTCTATCCAACATAAGCAGGTTGAAAAGATTGCAGCAAAATGAAAAGATTCCTTGTACACACAATCATCTCAGATAGCCCGACTGGTTGAACAAAGTCAACCCCTCCAGCAAGAGGTTCATGACAAACTTCCAGAAAAGAGCAGCGCGACGTCTCTAGCAGGGCAAGCAACTCACCAAGATGCAGATTCAACAAACGATTTTCCCTCTCCCCCGGACACTCAATGCAATGGAGACCATTGATTTCTAAGGAGGGAGGATTGATCTAGGTGGATATCGGTGGCCACCCACCTTTTCTGATTGGCTCAAAACAATTTTCTGGCAATTTTGACAATTTACTATTTTTAGCAGTTTTTAACTTCTGAGGCCATTTTGAGGGCCTAAATGAAGGTTTTTCAAGATATAGGTTCTCAATAATATATCCAAATCCATTATTGAGTCCCCAAAATGAATATCCTCAATGATACCTTTCCAACGAGCTATCATACGCCTAAAACAGAGATCGTATGCAAAAGTTACGACCCCGGGAAGTTGATGTACTAACTTACCCAAACGGGGCCCACATGACTTTTGGCGCTTCATCTCCTAGGGTTAGGTTTTTGGATGTCTAGGGTTTTTGGAATTCTTGCTTATTGTAAAAGGCCTTCAGAGCCTCATTGTAATCATCTTCTTGTGAATGGGAGTAGCTGTCACATCTCTTCTCAGAGATAAGTTGCCACCATTCTAGCGAGTCTTTCACTCTGTATTTCTACAGTCTCTGTACATTTATTTCATTAATAGAAATCGTGTATTAATGTATCTCTGTGTTTATGGTTGGATCTCTAATATATTTATGTTATATTATTGGATATACGCCATATCTCTGTGCATTTCTTTATTATATCTCCGTTCTCATTTCGTGCCGAAAATAATCTGGATCACAGACAAAACAGGGGTTTCCAGGCTCATAATAGGAAGCTAAAGGAAGAACTGAAGCATTTACAAGATGAAGTAACCCAAAATAATTTATAGGTATTTGTTGAGGCTGCCATTGAAGATGACAAACTAGTAGCTAAGGAGAGCACATCTATACTGAAGAAGCCCACCAATGCTAAGAAGAAGAAGTCTACTGAGTTAGTTGAAGACACTCTTTCCACCAGAAAGACTGTGAGGCTAAATGTTAAAATGACAAAGTAGATGGTAGTGATAAACCCCTATTTTTAGAGTTGTTCCTTCTTGGGAAGGTTAATTGATATGCACATATTAAGTTTTGCCACCTATACAGGCTTCTAGGTGTTTAGCTATATGAATTTTGGATTTTTTTGCTAAGTGCTAGCTTCACTCAGTGGTAAAAGCACCTACGTAAATTAATTTGTCATCATGGAAGGACACAAACATATCTACACATGTTCAGGAGTCAAAGACGCTGCATTTTGGCATAGCTACCCAAACCCTTATGTAGACGCAGCGTAGGTGGCGCCGCGTAATATTTTATAGAACACAGAATTGTCATACATGCGCTACCCACAGGCGCTGCGTAATATCTTACAGAGAGTAGGTTCACACACAGAGGCTACTCAATTTTTCAACAGAGGACAAATGTAGCCGTTGATATGCAGCACAGGGGCACTACCCACAGGCGATACCTTCTCTCCTTGTTCCATTTTAGGGGGCGCTACACAGAATTGCTACCCAAGGGAGTAGCCAACAAACACCAAGGATCTAGGAAGACTAAGCCAACAGTTTTGGATAAGTTAATAATGGAATAAATGACAGAAGTAGCAGTTGGCGTGCAAAGGACAACTACAAGCTCCAAAGGGACACATGGAAAAACAAGAGCTGAGCAACAAAAGAGGATCAAAGCAGTTAGAAGCATGATTGGGTTTAGTCACCAACACTTCCCTATTTTATAGCATAGGCTGTTATCTTAGTTGTTAGAGTAAATAAATGTTTTGAGATTTTTAAGGAAAAGAGGCCAACTCGTACCTCCAACTGTTGCCTCCCTTTCTTGTTATAAATAGATAGACGAATTGCTTTAATGGGTTCGGATGGTAGAGAAAGGCTCCCAAGAAACTGTAATATTTTTGATAAAGTGACTGTGATCTAGTATGTACTGAACTTGAGACTTTTTGACTAATAGAAATCAGGTCCTATTTCAAACTATTTGCTTCTAATTCTAAATGTTCATATCTGAATGCTTCATATGGATGTCTGTGGTAATGATATGATGGATGTTTGATCATTTTATTGTCATGGTGTTTATTTAGCTCCTTAGTTTCTAATTTCAAGAAGATCTTGTTTTCAGAAACTTTCTTCCTTTGGGCTTTTGTGGACCTGATGTTTGAAGTAGCTCTTACATTCCTCTCATTCAAGTCTTCTTTCTATCCACATTTACTCCCAAACTACTGGTTGAAATTAGTCAAGACCTTATTTGCTGTTACATATTAGCCCTGTTTCCAAGTGAGGATATTATCATTTCAAGTTTTTTCCATTTGACCTTTCCAAAAACACTCATACTTTCACATATCATCTGATGGGTACTGGGATTACCTTCCTTGCAATCAGAAGGTGACTCCTAGGGCTAACATTTTTGGTGTCATTGTCAGGGAACAATTTGAAGACTTTTCCCTAGGATAGAACGACAATGATTACTAGCTCTCAAGGTGCATTGGGACTTAGTATTTTGAAGATTGCATCTTTCACCTGGTGACTCCATTGATTCAGCTCTGGCGCCTAAAGGAAAACATACAATATCAAATCCACAGTTAACTTTGCTTCCACCTGAGGCTGACCCAGAGAAGATAATCAAGAAGGGAAAAGCTTCTAAAAAAGGTTTTTCTGCTGCTACTAGAAGTGCTTCTGGTCAGTTGCCTGATTCTACTCTTGATACTCCAACTATTTTATCAAGTAAGCTTCCTTTATCTTTTGCTGAAGTATCTAAAAATCTAGATTTTGAAGAGTTTCCTGTTGAATACTCTACCTTTGACACTGAATTGAAAGAAGAAAACATTGATATATTATCCTCCCCTGATATTGAGAAGTGTTTCAGTCTTGATAGTTTTGAAGATTTCCCTACGTTAGGTTTTGCTACACCTCTCTCTGTTAAAACTTTAGCTGCCAAAGAAGTAGGAACTTCATCTCCTTCTCAGACCTTACCATCCTCTTCCATGACTCCACCCGCTATTGTGAATACTGAAATCTCCCCTTTATCCTTTTCTCCTTCTCCTAATCTACACACAGCCAGATCTCCTTCTCCTGCTTGTTCACCTAGAATCCAAAATCAAATGGCAGTTGTTAACCCCCCTACAAATAGGATGGATTCCATAGTGGCTGCAAGATATGCTCCTCTAGTCTTGCCTCAGCCAATGAATGTTCTTCCCCCTGGATATTATTTGAAATACATGCCCAAGTGTATTGGAGAAGAAGATATAACAACTGAGGAACATCTTGCTGCTTTCTATAGCTATCCAATTAACCAAAATATTGAAAATGAAGATGTTTGGATGAGGGTTTTCGTCCAAAGCCTTTTTGGTGAAGCTAGGAAGTGGTTTAGGGGTCTAGCCCCTGGATCCATCACGAGTATTGAGGCGTTGGATGAAGCCTTCTTGAGGCACTAGGGTGACAAAAAGGATTTTCTGTATTATATCACTGAATTTGGATCTTTGAAAAGGAAAGAAGGAGAGTCTGTCTATGACTTTTCTAAAAGGTTTAACAAAATGTATAAGAAGATCCCCTATGAGATCAAACCCACCGAAACCATGGAAAAAATCACTTATGCCAGTGCTTTTGACTCCAAGTTCTGCCTTCTATTGAGAGAGAGAAGGTCACCTTCCTTAGTTCAGATGCAGAATGCTACCTTAGAGGTAGAATCCAACATAATTGCTTCATATAAGCTCAGGGGAGAATTTGACAGAGATAGGAGGAAAAATAGAGCTGGAGCTTCCACTTTTGACTCTCCTGTTGTTCATTCACAGGTAGATGAGTTGACCAAATTAGTAAAATCCCTTTCTACTGAGATCGAGAAGTTAAAATCAGAAGGAAGACAGCCATATAGAAATTCCTAGAACATTGAAAATAGAGGTAATTTCAGGAGACCCAACAATGCTCCCCAAATCCTTCCTAGAGATCCCAGAAACAAAGAGCGAGATGATCAGAGAATTCAAGCTCTTTTCAGAATAATCTAGTTGTTGATGAAGAAGAAGAGGAGGTAGAGGTTGATCCTGAGATACACTGTTTAGGTGATTCATCCCCATCCCCACACTTGAGTCAATCCTCTTATGATAAATCATTAATGGATATTCAAATCAATGAGTTAAGAAAGGGAGAAGAAACAAAGGAAAATGCTAGTAGATATAATCTGAGATCTAAGAAGAATGAAGAAAAAGGTGATGCCCCTAATAAGCCTATTCAAAAAGAATATTTTTCCAAGACTGTGACAGTGATCAACAAGGAAAAAGATCCTCAAAACCCACAACTTCTGATCAGAAATCCTCCTCCTGAAACCAAAGAGATTTTGAAGCCTTCCCCCTCCTTCAATTTTGAGAACGAGATCCAAAAAATTAAGATCCCTGTACCATTTTTGGAATTGATAAAAAATGAAGAATTTAAAAAATATCTGACCAAAATGTTATAGCTCGATGCCTCTCCTAATTCCATTGATTCAATAAATCTGCAAGATGAAAAACTAGCTGTGATTTTAGGCCCTTTGATAGAAGATAGAGATGACTCATCCCATCCCTTATATACGTCTCTCAATATTCATGACAAGGTGCTGCATAACTATCTTTTGGTTTCAGGGGCCTCCCATAATCTTATGCCAAAATATGTTATGGATGAACTTGGACTGGAAATCACCAAAACCTATCATGACTTATATTCTTTCAACTCTAGGAAAGTAAAATGTCTGGGGGTCATTAAGGATATGGTTGTGACTCTATTTCAACTGCCCATGAAAGTATACTTATGGATGTTGTGGTGGTTGATGTTCCTCCCAAGTTTGGCATGCTCTTCTCAAGGTCTTGCATAAAAAGACTTGGAGGAACCTTGCAGATGGATCTCTCATATGAAACTATCTCGCTGTTTGGTGGGGAGCATAGAAGAATTTACAGAGAAGCCCAACTGGCTTACATTATTAGTGATGAAGAAAACCCTGCTAATCATCCTACTTTTTCTCTTGATACCAATTTGGGGTCCAACATTTTGCAGCTCACTGATGCCCCTGAAACTCCTCTTGAAATAAGAAAAAAGTTTGCTACCTTGTCTGAAGAACCTCCTCTAACCAATTCTCTTTGGAAGATGTTCTTTGATGGAACCTCTTCTAAGGAAGGTGTCAGTGTTGGAGTGCTCTTTGTCTCACCAACTCAGGAAACCATATCTTTGTCATACAAACTAGAATTTGAAACTACCAACAATGTGGCAGAGTATGAAGCTCTGGTTTTGGGCTTGAGAGCTGCAAAGGATATGGGGATTAAAAAATTGTCAGTATTTGGAGATGTTGAATTGATAGTTCATCAAACCAAAAATCTTTGCCAAACTAAGCACCCTAGGCTTAGATCTTATAGAAATGAAGTATGGGACCTAGTGGAGAATTTTTTCTTTGAGTATAACATCTCTTTTATTCCACGAGAAGAGAATTTTGTGGCTGATTCGTTGGCTGTATCAGCAAGCAATTTCAGGATACCCATACCGCCAAAACTCAAGTATGATGTAGAAGTCAAATACAGGACTTCTATATCGGACAATGTCAAATATCGGAAGGTGTTTGAAGATGATTTAGAACTTAAAAAATTTCTTGAGTCTGTTGATGAATTTGTTGCATTACACATTGATTAGGATCTTGATTATGAAATTACTCCACATGCTGATGTTTTCCTTAACATAATTGCTAATCATTATATTGTGCAACTACCTAGAAACCATATTCCAAAAGGACTAGTTCCTTTGGAAAAATTATTTGATGAAAATGATGTGGCAGTAAAAGGGAAAGTGTCTACTGACGATGATGACATAACTGAGTGCAATTTGGAAACAGAGAACGATCCAAAATATGTCAAGTTGTCAAGCAGAATATCAAGAGAGCAGAGGGCTGAATATGTTAAATTGTTGAAGGAGTTTGCTGATGTATTCACATGGACTTACAAAGATCTTTGAACTTATGACACACACATTATAGAACACAAGATTCCATTAAAAGAAGAGACTAAGCCCTTCAGGCAAAAGTTGAGGCAAATCAATCCTATGCTACTGCCTGTCATGGAGAAGGAGATAAAAAATATTTTAGATGCAAAAATTATTGTTCCTTTGAGATATTCTGAATGGGTGGCTAATTTCGTCTCCATGAGGAAAAAGAATGGAGAAATCAGACTCTTTGTCAATTTTCAGAATCTGAATAGAAGCTCTAAAAATGATAATTACCCTTTGCCCAAGATGGAGCATATATTATAGAGGGTGACAGGTGCAGCTTGGATGTCTATGATTGATGTTTTTTTCTGGCTACAACTAGATTTCTGTTTTGCCAGAGGATAGAGAGAAGACGACTTTTACCACTCCTTGGGGTACATTCATGTACGCCAAGATGCCCTTTGGTTTGATGAATGCAGGGGTGACCTTTCAACGAGATATGGACATACCATTTATTGGAGAGAAGGACAAGTTTGCTGTTATCTACTTAGATGACATAACCATGTTCTCTCAATCTGATGAAGAGCACTATGATCATTTAAGAAAGGTTTTCTTAAAATGCAGAAAATTTAGCCTCTCTTTGAATCCGAAAAAGTCATTGTTCGCCATGAAAGATGGAAAGTTATTGGGGCATATCGTGTCAACTGAAGGATTGAGGATTTATTCTAGTAGGGTTGAAGCCATACTAACCTTAGCACTACCTAGATCTAAAAAGGAGGTTCAATCTTTTCTAGGAAAGGTTAATTTCTTGAGAAGGTTTGTGTCAAATTTTGCTGAGTTGCTTAAGTATATCACAACCATGTTGAGGAAAGATAACGAAATCAAGTGGACTGTTGAGGCTCATAGCTCTTTTGATCAAATGAAGAAAGCTTTGATGGGAGCCCCGATCCTAGTCATCCCATACTACTCCAAGGAATTTCTTTTATTTTCTTTTGCCTCTTTTGATACAGTAGCATCAATTTTGTTGCAGAAAAACTCTGAAGGCTTAGAGCAGCCCATTGCCTTTTTCAGACGGGCTTTGAGAGATGCAAAATTAAAATATAACATTATGGATAAGCAAGCCTATGCACTGGTTAAGGACATTATATTTTTCTTGCAGAATCTACAACCTCCAAGTGGTATGGAAAATAACAAGGGGAGAGCATTAAAATTCAAATCGATAAAATATTGCTTGGTTGATCAAATTTTGTATTGGAAGGATCCATTGGGAGTGTTGTTGAGCTGCCTAGACCCGTGAGAGCCCCAAAGGATTATGTATTATTTTCATGATAGTTTATGTGGGGGGCATCATTTTTGGAGGACTATTGCCTACAAGATTCTCAGGGCTAGGTATTTTGGCCTAGTCTGCTCACAGATGTTTGTGCTAAGATCAGAGCGTGTGTTAAATGTCAGAAATTTTCTGGAAAGCAACAACTTAAGTCTTTGCCATTAAATCCCATAGCAGTTTCAGGACCTTTTCAACAATGGGGCTTAGATTTTATCGGGGAAATTCATCCCACTTCCAGTGGCCAACATAGATGGATCTTGACTACCACAGATTACTTCACTAAGTGGATAGAGGCTATCCCTAACAAGAATGCTTCTCACAAGGTGATCATTGGTTTCCTTGAAGACATTATAGCGAGGTTTGGTTGTCCGAACAGAATTGTCATTAACAATGATGCATATTTCAAGGCTGAGCCATTGATTCAGTTCTGTGAACAATATGGGATCACATTGATTCATTCAACCCCTTATTACCCACAGGGAAATGGGCTTGCAGAATCCTCAAACAAAAGCCTTATAAAGATTTCTAAGAAGTTGTTGGACAATAACAAAAAGGCATGGGATTCAAAACTCAAGTTTTCTTTATGGGCTGACAGAGTGATAACAAAGAGGGCCTTGGGCCTTTCTCCTTTCCAGTTGGTGTATGGGGTTGAGGCCGTTTTACCCTCTCAACTCGCCTTGCATGTGGAAAAATTCTTCCAAGATTATCAAGGGGAGACGAATGATATGATCAGGAGGATTCAACAGCTAGTTGAAGTGCAGAAGACCCGGGAGCAACTGGTAGATAAATCATATGATCATCAACTGAAGATCAAGCAGGCATTTGACAAGAAGGTGAAAAAGGAGGATTTCCAAGTGGGCGATCTGGTGCTCAAGTGGGATGCACCGAGGTAGGATAAAGGAAAGCACGGTAAATTTGAAGCTTTATGGATCGGTCCTTTCAAAATCTCTAGGGTATTCCCTAACAACACTTTCAAGTTGCAAAATATGGAGAATGAAGAGGTTTTTGGTGGCCCTGTAAATGGGCATTTCCTGAAAAAGAACTTTGCTTGAGCTTGGAGTGGCTCTTTACATCATTGTAAATATCATTTTCTTTTATTTTTGTGTTCCAATAACTGACCCCATAGCCCTAGGATAAGGCACTGAATCTACTCATTCTTGGCAGTTCGCAGGGGGCATTCCATCCCCTGTGGAGCCAATGTTATCACACTAAGTCGCCTTGGGTCTCTTAGTTTGTTTTTGTTAAAAAGAGAAATTAAAAAAAAAAAAAACATTAGATTCTTATTTTCTCTTTAAAGTAAATTTCTCATCCATTAAATGTTATTTATGATAGGATCCCTTAGGATGACTAAACCTTTGAGTCATAGCTCATGTGTTGATCCACAATTCAATTTTTGGTCCTTAAACCCTTATGAGCTCATGGTCTATTATTTATGTCCCCTCTTGTGATTCATCCCTAGGTTGATACCTCCCATGACTAGGCTGATGTGACACACCTCTCTCCTCACTCATGACCTCGCATGCATACCTCATCATCCCCACTCACTTGTCCAATCATTTTTTGATTTGGAGAACGCTGCCCACTCAACATGCATTTTCATAGCGCCTGTCACGTTTATCATTCATCCACTCCAAGTTATGATTGCCACGAATGATACCCTAACCCTTGTTTTCAGTGCCTGAAGTCGGTTGAAATGATTTCAAAAGATCTTTCATTTATGATCCTTGGTAACGGTTTCTAAATTTGAAAAGTTCAGCAGTGATGCGCTGCGTAAGTTTGCCAGTTCAGATCAAATGATCGCATGTCCACTAAATCCGATGCTGTGAGAGATTTCAAGGCCGAAGTTTCCTCAATCTCATCCTAAGTTCATGTTGAGGATCTCAACAGTTGTCGACTTCACATGTATCATGTGCAACCTCCTTCGCATATTAATTTTCATAGGAGATTTGTGCTCAAGTTTCGGTTTGCTAAGCTTGTAGGGTAGTATGGGAGCCATATTTTCTTTCCTGTAAACATCTTTGCTCGTGTCCATATTCTGATTATTGTGGTTAGTTATAGCCTTTGAAAGTCATAGGCCTAATATAGCTTATCCTCTCTGTATGCGTTGCGCTACGTAGAGGCGCTACTCAAACCTCTCTGATAATCCTTTGCTTATTTTCATCCTGTACAAAGAGTCATTTCGGAATTACTTCCTCATAGTCTACACTCTGAAAACCTGTATAAGCCTGAAGGTCCATTTCTCATAGCCAAGTTCATTTTGTAAGCACTATTAATTTGAAGGGCCATCCTTGTGCATTTGAGACCTGAATTGAAGTTTTCTGGTCAATAGCACCCCTTACAGCCTCTTAAGAACCCTCTTTCCGAGTCATGGAGACCCCTCAGTCGAAGAAAGAACACAAAGGTGGCAAGATAGTTCGAACAGAACCTGTGGACATGCAACTTTTTGACACAGGACCCATGGCAAGGGAAATGTTTCAAAGAACAAGATGCCTCTCTTTCTACCAGAACATGTAGAGAGGCCACTCAGAAGTAGCAAACAAATTTACACTAAATTTTGATGGCAAGAAAACTAGAGTTGGAGATTTGGAGTCTGAGGTGACTGAGGCCTCCATCTTAGCTGCAACATGGATTCCCATTTCAGGAGAAAATTGGTTCAAGGCCATGGTATTGAGTTCACCTTTCATTAAAGATCTTTTCAAGCCTGAATACCAAGCCAATGATTTATCTAAGAGTGTGCTAAGGAATCAGTTGATTGACCAGTTTGATAGAATGTTGAAAATGATACTGAGATATTTTAGTTGCGAAGGGAGATTTAACACCCTGTATCATTACCACATAAGGCTGTTGTTGCATTTTACTGGTAAGGTTCAGATGAATATTCCATATTACCTGCTGAGAAGTATAGGTAAAATGGCAGATAGGGTGCAAGCCAAATCCAAGGATGTGGACTCCAGTCTTTTCTACTTTGGACTTATCAGGATGCTTGTCTCTGAAGAGTTAGGAAAGAAAGAGATATCCTGGGAGAATTTTTTGGTCACTTATCACTTCAAGTTGGACACAACACCTACCCACCAATCACAGATTGCAGGCTCTTCATCACCTACCAGTACTAAAATAGGGATCAACAAAAAGAAAAAGGGCAGACCCCTGTTTCAAAGATCAATAAGCAGGTCAAGGAAGCTGAGGAGGAAGTCTATCCTTCCCCACACAGAGATTTCTCACCACCACCTCCACCAGGGTTAGAAGAAGTTCCATCTTCTACCAAGGTGACATAAAAAAAGAGGGAAGAATCTTCTCTTTCCCTCTCCTCCTCCAACAACTGAAATCAAAGGTAAAAGACCTTTCACTAGGTCATCAATTCCCAAGGGGGATTTCAAAGGACAAATTTTACTAGAAACCCCTATACATAAGAAGAAAGGGAAAGAAATTGAAAAAGCTGTAGAAGAGAAACAAGAAACCCCTGTACAGAAAATCAAGGGTAAAGGTACCAAAATACCTTTGGAGAGGGAAGATGAAATCCCCGTGAATGATTGTAGAAAACCTATGAAAAATAAAGAAAAGGTTGTTGTGCAAGAGAAGAAGCATAACGGAAAAGGTTTTGAGAAGACTGATGAAACATGCAAGGAAACTCCTGTACATATGGAAGAAAAGGACGAGAAGAAGCCTGCTGAGACTGCACATGTCGCCAACCCCCTTGGCAACCAGATCTACAAAAGACTTATTAAGAAACTTAGGGATGCAAGGAGAGAAATAGCTCGTCTCAAAGCAGAAGACAAGGTCCACTTGGCTTAGATGAATGAGCTCATGACTGTCTACAAGCATACCCTGGACTTGGCAAGGTTTGCAGCGAGAAAGGCTCTGCCTCTTCGTAAACAACTGAAGAATCTTTATAGACAGAACAGGGGTTTCCAGGCTCAGAACAAGAAGCTAAAGGAAGAACTGAAGCATTTCCAAGATAAAGTAACCCAAAAGAATTTACAGGTGTTGTTTGAGGCTTCCATTGAAGATGAAAAACCAATAGCTAAGGAGAGCACAACTATACTGAAGAAGCCTACCAGTGCTAAGAAGAAGAAGTCTACTGAGTTAGTTGAAGACACTCTTTCCACTAGAAAGAGTGTGAAGCTAAGTGTTAAAATGACAAAGTAGCTGGTAGTGGTAAACCCCATTTTTGAGAGTTGTTCCTTCTTGGGAAGGTTAACTGATATGCACATATTAAGTTTTGCCACATAGATAGGCTTCTAGGTGTTTAACTATATGAATTTTGGAATTTTTTGCTAAGTGCTTGCTTCACTCAGTGGTAAAAGCACCTAAGTAAATTGATTTGTCATCATGGAAGGACACAAACAACTCTACACATGTTCATGAGTCAAAGACGCTACATTTTGGCATAGCTACCCAAACCCTTATGCAGACGCAACGTAGGTGGCGCTGCGTAATATTTTACAGAACACAGAATTGTCATACAGGCACTACCCACAGGCTCTGCGTAATATCTTACAGAGAGCAGGTTCACACACAGGCTTTACTCAATTTTGCAACAGAGGACAAATGTAGCCGCAAATATGCAGCATAGGGGCGCTACCCATAGGCGCTACCTTCTCTCATTGTTCCGTTTTAGGGGGTGTTACACATAATTGTTACCCTAGGGAGTAGCCAGAAAACACCAGGGATCTAGGAAGACTATGCTAACATTTTTGGATAAGTTAATAATGGAATAAATGACAGAAGTAGTAGTTTTCATGCAGATGAAAAATACAAGCTCCAAAGGGACACATGGAAAAACATGAACTTAGTAGCAATAGAGGATCAAAGTAGTTAGAAGCATGATTGGGTTTAGTCACCAACACTTCCCTATTTTATAGCATAGGCTGTTATCTTAGTCGTTAGAATAAATAAATGTTTTGAGATTTGTAAGGAAAAGAGGCCAACTCGTACCTCCAGCTGTTGCCTCCCTTTCTTGTTATAAATATATAAATGAATTGCTTTAATGGGTTCGGATGGTAGAGCAAGGCTCCCAAGAAACTGTAATACTTTTGATAAAGTGACTGTGATCTATTATGTACTAGACTTGAGACTTTTTGACTAATAGAAATCAGCTCCTATTTCAGACTATTTGCTTCTAATGATAAATGTTCATATCTGAATGCTTCATATGGATGACCGTGGTAATGATATGATGGATGTTGGATCATTTTATTGTCATGGTGTTTATTTAGCTCCTTAGTTTCTAATTTCAAGAAGATCTTGTTTTAAGAAACTTTCTTCCTTTGGGATTTTTTGGACCTGATGTTTGTAGTAGCTCTTACATTCCTCGCATTCAAGTATTCTTTCTATCCACATTTACTCCCAAAATACTGGTTGAAATTAGTCAAGACCTTATTTGCTGTTACATGTTAGCCCTGTTTCTGAGTGAGGATATTATCATTTCGAGTTTTTTCCATTCGACCTTTCAAAAAACACTCATACTTTCACATATCATCTGATGGGTACCGGGATTACCTTCCTTTCATTCAGAAGGTGACTCCTAGTGCTAACAAGTTGGAAGAAAAGTAGTTTTTGGAAGCTGAAATAGTAGCACATATAAAGGAAGCATAGAAGAGAGAAAATATTTTGACTAGCCATCTCAAGGAAATATATGAGGACTCAAATAAGCTTGAAGCAGAATTCAATCAACAAGAAAGAAGACTTGTAGAAGAAATTGTCTCCTTGAAGACCCAACTTGAAGAAGCAAAGAGAAAGGAAGAAGTCAAGAAGATCCAGATGATGAAGAAATAAGAAGATTGTGAGAAGCTTGAAGAAGAAGTTGTCACATTAAGAGTTAAAATTGTCAAGCTCAACAAGAACACTGAAGAGAGAGAAATATCCACATTATCAAAAAATAAAGTTGAAGGGAAGTGTTACAGATTTCTACAAAGGAAGAATGAAGAGAAGGATAAGAGTTATGCAGAAGTCATCAGAGGCCATATTAAGAAGGAAGAATGTGAGCCCTCAAAGACGAAAATTCCATATATGAAGAAAACACAAGAAGAATATTACAAAAGAGATGGATATCAAAGAAGACCCTCCACTTTCAGGTATCAAATAAGCTTCAATAATTATGAAGGAAACAACATAAGAGAATATCCTGATCAACTAAGGCATGAATTGAGAAGGACGACATCACAAAGAGATCATTCACTCACAGGTATCAATGTTTCTTTTATGGTCATTGTTTTACTTGTAATACCTTTGGACATAAAGTTGTATATTGAATAGCTTATGGAAGAAATGGTCCAACAAGAAATGAGCATGTGATTCCATTCAATATTGAATGTTACAAATGCCATAACTATGGACACATAGCTCGTGACTGTAGAAGCATAATGGATACTTCTATGAAAGAGAACATTGCTATCCGATATAAGAAGGTTTGGAAAAGAAAACAAAAACATGTAAAGGAAGAACAAATGAATGAATAACACCCAGAAGTCATACTCTCAGGATTTGCAGTAGTACAAGATCAAGACAAATCTACAGGAAAATACGAAGATGTCAGAATTCAGGAAGAAAATGAAAAGGATGTCAGAATTTTGAAAAAGAAAATGATGAATCCACAGACGAAGAGGAATATTACTCCACATTAGAGAGGATATTTTTCTAATCCATTTGGATTGGAGACTCCCAGTAAATATGAATATTGAAAAGGGGGAGGCTAAGAAAAAACTCTACATATCAGAGAACTATCTTTCAAGCAGTCTTGAGTGTTTACATATTTTGGAAAGGAAATTTCAGAGTGGTTTGATGATAGAAGTGTAGAATGTCTTGTGACAATTTGATTTTTTTAGGAGCATCCTTCGGAACACATTCCCATGCAGGTATCAACTGACAGTTATGAAGAATATTAGTGGCACACTTCTCAGGAAAAGATTCAAGATTGTATAGAGGATTCTAGACATGTATTCATACATGGAAATATTAAAGATAGATTGTTGTAGACATGTAGAGTTTGATTTGTAGATCGATAAGACATTTTGAGAAGAAGTTATATGCAATGATCAGTTACAACAAAGTCGAAGAAGTCTTCAAAAGAGTAAAGTGACAAATGAGTCAACATCATGTGCAGTTGTGTAGCAAAGTCTTGGATAGTTTTATGACATGTGGACATAGATGGATTCATGAGATATTTGATAGCTCTAGACATATATATTATAGTGGATGAAATAATATAGATAGGTATTCACGGGAAGATAGGCAGTGAAAGGCACAATAGAACAAGGGAAGATAAATCATCAACAGAATCCATACCATGAAAAGAAAATTGTTGAAAAGTATGGTCATTGATGTGAACTTGACAAGCCATGAAGACTTGAAGTCGAGTAACTTTGAATTCTTTTTATATATGTCAGTGAATTACAAGAGGAAGCACCAATGGAAAAAGAGCATCAGAAGAGAGGAAAGAAAACATATACAAGAAGCCCCACATTTATCTACACGACATCTTGCAGAGAATTCAAGAGCAGATAAATAGTAAGAGAAAGAGATCAGGAAAGAAATATTGGAAGCATGAAGACATAATGAGACATATCGACAGGGGGAGTTACCCTTTTACCTAGGATGTCAAAGGAGGCGAGAGATAAATATCAGAAGAGAAATATTAGGAGCATGAGGGGGATTAGCCCCAAGGGGAGAGACCCTTTTCATCAATGCCAAAGGGGATATAGTTGGATATTTGGTTGTCATCAATGCCAAAGGGGATATAGTTGGATATTTG
>ML786731.1:346838-368667 GCA_009831015.1 Picea engelmannii | reverse complement strand
TATGGAGAATGAAGAGGTTTTTGGTGGCCCTGTAAATGGGCATTTCCTGAAAAAGAACTTTTCTTGAGCCTGGAGTGGCTCTTTACATCATTGTAAATATCATTTTCTTTTATTTTTGTGTTCCAATAACTGACCCCATAGCCATATTATAAGGCACTGAATATACTCATTCTTGGTAGCCCGCAGGGGGCATTCCATCCCTTGTGGAGCCAATGTTATCACACTAAGTCGCCTTGGGTCTCTTAGTTTGTTTTTGTTAAAAAGAAAAATTAAAAAAAAAACCTTAGATTCTTATTTTCTCTTTAAAGTAAATTTCTCATCCATTAAATGCTATTTATGATAGGACCTCTTAGGATGACTAAACCTTTGAGTCATAGCTCATGTGTTGATCCACAATTCAATTTTTGGTCCTTAAACCCTTATGAGCTCATGGTCTATTCTTCATGTCCCCTCTTGTGATTCATCCCTAGGTTGATACCTCCCATGACCAGGCTGATGTGACACACCTCTCTCCTCACTCATGACCTGGCATGCATACCTCATCATCCCCACTCACCTGTCCAATCATTTTTTGATTTGGAGAACACTGCCCACTCAACAGGCATTTTCGTAGCGCCTGTCACGTTTATCATTCATCCACTCCAAGTCATGATTGCCACAACTGATACCTTAACCCTTGTTTTCAGTGCCTGAAGTCGGTTGAAATGCTTTCAAAAGATCTTTCATTTATGATCCTTGGTAACGGTTTCTAAATTTGAAAAGTTCAGCAGTGATGCGCTGCGTAAGTTTGCCAGTTCAGATCAGCCAATCGCATGTCCACTAAATCCGATGCTGTGAGAGATTTCAAGGCCAAAGTTTCCTCAATATCATCCTAAGTTCATGTTGAGGAGCTTAATAGTTGTCGACTTCATAGGTATCTTGTGCAACCTCCTTCACATATTAATTTTCATAGGAGACTTGTGCTCGGGTTTTGGTTTTCTAAGCTTGCAGGGTAGTATGGGAGCCATATTTGCTTTCCTGTAAACATCTTCACTCGTATCCATAGTCTGATTATTGTGGTTAGTTATAGCCTTTGAAAGTAATAGGCTTGAAATAGCCTATCCTCTCTGCATGCGTTGCACTACGCAGAGGCGCTGCTCAAACATCTCTGATTATCCTTTTCTTATTTTCATCCTGTACAAAGAGTCATTTCAGAATTACTTCCTCATAGTCTACACTCTGAAAACCTGTATAAGCCTGAAGGTCCATTTCTCATAGACAAGTTCATTTTCTAAGCACTGTTAATTTGAAGGGTCATCCTTGTGCATTTGAGACTTGAATTGAATTTTTCTGGTCGATAACACCCCTTACAGCCTCTTAAGAACCCTCTTTCTAAGTCATGGAGACCCCTCAGTCGAAGAAAGAACACAAAGGTGGCAAGACAGTTCGAATAGAACCTGTGGACATGCGCCATTTTGACACAGAACCCATGGCAAGGGAAATGTTTCGAAGAGCAGGATACATCTCTTTCTGCAAGAACATGTAGAGAGGCCACTCAAAAGTAGCAAAAAAATTTGCACTAAATTTTGATGGAAAGAAAACCAGAGTTGGAGATTTGGAATTTGTGGTGACTGAGGCCTCCATCTTAGCTGCAACATGGATTCCCATTTCAGGAGAAAATTCGTTCAAGGCCATGGTATTGAGTTCACCTTTCGCTAAAGATCTTTTCAAGCACGAATACCAAGCCAATGATTCATCTAAGAGTGTGCCAAGGAATCCGTTGATTGACTAGTTTGACAGAATGTTGAAAATGATACAGAGATATTTTAGTTGTGAAGGGAGACTTAACACCTTGTATCATTACCACATAAGGTTGTTGTTACATTTTACTGGTAAGGTTCAAATGAATATTCCATATTACCTACTGAGAAGTATAGGTAAAATGGCAGATAGGGTGCAAGCCAAATCCAAGGATGTGGACTCCAGTCTTTTCCACTTTGGACTTATCAGGATGCTTGTCTCTGAAGAGTTGGGAAAGAAAGAGATATCCTGGGCGAATTTTTTAGTCACTTCTCACTTCAAGTTGGACACAATACCTACCCACCAATCACAGATTGCAGGCTCTTCATCACCTACTAGTACTAAAATAGGCATCAACAAGAAGAAAAAGGGCAGAGCCCTTGTTTCAGAGATCAATAAGCAGGTCAGGGAAGCTGAGGAGGAAGTCTATCCTTCCCCACATAGAGATTTCTCACCACCATCTCCACCAAGGTTAGAAGAAGTTCCATCTTCTACCAAGGTGACACCAAAAAAATAGAAGAAGCTTCTCTTTCCCTCTCCTCCTCCGGCAGATGAAATCAAAGGTAAAATACCTTTCACTAGGTCATCAATTCCTAAGGGGGATTTCAAAGGACAACCTTTACCAGAAACCCCTATACATAAGAAGAAAGGGAAAGGAATTGAAAAAGTTGTAGAAGAGAAACAAGAAAACCCTGTACAGAAAATCAAGGGTAAAGGTACCAAAATACCTTTGGAGAGGGAAGATGAAATCCCTGTGAGGGATTGTAAAAAACCTATGAAAAATAAAGAAAAGGTTGTTGTGCAAGAGAAGAAGCATAAAGGAAAAGGTTTTGAGAAGACTGATGAAACATGCAAGGAAACTTCTTTACATATGGAAGAAAAGGACGAGAAGAAGCCTGCTGAGACTGCACATGTCGCCAACCCCCTTGGCAACCAAATCTACAAAAGACTTATTAAGAAATTAGGGATGCAAGGAGAGAAATAGCTCATCTGAAATCAGAAGACAAGTTCCACTTGGCTCAGATGAATGAGCTCATGACTGGCTACAAGCATACCCTGGACTTGGCAAGGTTCGCAACGAGAAAGTATTTGCCTCCTCGTAAACAACTGAAGAATATTTACAGACAAAACAGGGGTTTGCAGGCTCAGAAAAGGAAGCTAAAGGCAGAACTGAAGCATTTCCAAGATAAAGTAACCCAAAATAATTTACAGGTGTTGTTTGAGTCTGCCATTGAAGATGAAAAACAAGTAGCTAAGGAGAGCACAACTATACTGAAGAAGTCTAACAGTGCTAAGAAGAAGAAGTCTATTGAGTTAGTTGAAGACTCTCTTTCCACTAGAAAGAGTGTGAGGCTAAGTGTTAAAATGACAAAGTAGTTGGTAGTGGTAAACCTCATTTTTGAGAGTTGTTCCTTCTTGGGAAGGTTAACTGATATGCACATATTAAGATTTTCCACCTAGACAGGCTTCTAGGTGTTTAGCTATATAAATTTTGGAATTTTTTGCTAAGTGCTAGCTTCACTCATTGGTAAAAGCACCTAAGTAAATTGATTTGTCATCATGGAAGGACACAAACATCTCTACACACGCTCATGAGTCAAAGACGCTGCATTTTGGCATAGCTAGCCAAACCCTTATGCAGACGCAGCGTAGGTGGTACTGCATAATATTTTACAGAACACATAATTGTCATACAAGCGCTACCCACAGGCGCTGCGTAATATCTTACAGAGAGCAGGTTCACACACATGCTTTACTCAATTTTGCAACAGAGGACAAATGTAGCTGCAGATATGCAGCATAGGGGCGCTACCCACAGACGCTACCTTCTGTCCTTGTTCTATTTTAGGGGGCGTTACACAAAATTGCTACCTTAGGGAGTAGCCAACAAACACCAGGGATATAGGAAGACTAAGCTAACAGTTTTGGATAAGTTAATAATGGAATAAATGACAGAAGTAGTAGTTGGCATGTAGAGGACAACTACAAGCTCCAAAGGGACACATGGAAAAACAAGAGCTTAGCAACAAAAGATGATCAAAGCAGTTAGAAGCATGATTGGTTTTAGTCACCAACACTTCCCTATTTTATAGCATAGGCTGTTATCTTAGTTGTTAGAATAAATAAATGTTTTGAGATTTTTAAGGAAAAGAGGCCAACTCGTAACTCCAACTATTGCCTCCCTTTCTTGTTATAAATATATAGATGAATTGCTTTAATGGGTTCGGATGGTAGAGCAAGGCTCCCAAGAAACTGTAATACTTTTGATAAAGTGACTGTGATCTAGTATGTACTGGACTTGAGACTTTTTGACTAATAGAAATCAACTCCTATTTCAGACTATTTGCTTCTAATGCTAAATTTTCATATCTGAATGCTTCATATGGATGATCATGGTAATGATATGATATGAGAGATAAATATCAGAAGAGAAATATTAGGAGCATGAGGGGGATTAGCCCCAAGGGGAGAGACCCTTTTCATCAATGCCAAAGGGGATATAGTTGGATATTTGGTTGTCATCAATGCCAAAGGGGATATAGTTGGATATTTGGTTGTGAATGATGTTGTTGAATAGATGGTTGTCATTGATGTCAATAGATGTGATGGGTGAAAGAAGCCCCAAAGGTGTGGTCATGAATCCCATAGTTGCTTGAGGAATAAGGATACAAAGGACAATGTAAATGTTGGTAACACACTCATAGATGGATATTCCTTGTCATGTCATTTCCAACGGTAGGTGGAACGTCATGTAGTTCCTCACGGTTGATGATTTATGAGGTCATGAATTTGGAATCTTTGAAGAATGGTTAAGAAGCCCCTAAACAATTACAAGTCCTTAATTAAATGGTAAAGTGGTTGTAACAAGAAAGCACATGTTTGTTCGACAACACAGTTACTCCAACAGAGGACGAACACCTTCAGTAACCATTCACATAACCAGATCAAAGATCAACACACCGATGTTTTCACGTGGTAAAAACCCTACGGGGAAACATCCACGACCCCAACCAACGCGGCCACTTGGAGCAGTTTATTAATGCAAAGAAAAATATTACAGAGAGATTTTACAAGAGAGTTTCTCACAATCGATCATCGAAAAATGATCCTCCATGCTCTTTAAATAGAGATCATGGACCTGTTATCCCCTCTTTTTAGGGATAACAAGGAGATCATGTCTCGAAGCCCACAAGTCCTAGACATGGAGTACCGAGAGCAGGATTGACCTGAGCATGGCCCTAGAGGGCCCATCCTTTTCTTCTTCCATCAACTTTGTCTTGTCAACAACAACAACATCCATCACCATCGGCTTGGTCTTGTATCAGAAGAGGTTCTTTCTCTATGAGGTAATTGGTCCAGGTATCATGGTATGTGTCACTTTTGATCATTGAAACCTTTAAATATATGCATCTGATTCCTTTTATCTCTAACAACTGCTCGGATATTACATTAGCCTACATGACCATGCTTGGGGAAATCGACTAGGTGCCCTAGCAAGCCTATGCCCATAGGTCTTGGTTTGCCACCGGGGGGATTTCTAAAAAGCCATCGTCTGCTCCCATCATAGCACCTGTTTCATCTTATCACCCACTCATCTATCCCATTCCCCTTGTCTGGGCATTGGGCTGACCTATTTGTATGATTGCACCTTATCTCATGGGAAGAAGGGGCTAAAGGCCCAGAAGGTAAAAGTAGCTAGTAAAAGACAAAAGCCTAGAAATGAAACCTCGAGATGCTTCACCCAGGAATCCCCGAGAAGGAAATCAAAGGCCTCGCAGTAAGAAACAAGAGGTACCTGGAAAATAACAAACAAGACCTGGTCAGAGGATAGGGGGTCTCATCACGAGCCATCCTATTAGGTTCATGGGTACCTAACAGTATGATATTGCCACCATATGGTTACCATGCCAGGGTAGTGACCTTTGGTTGCATGGCCAAGGGAAAGGGGTTCTCATCATGAGCTAACCTTCTCATCTCTGTGAAATTACTTGTGGGTAACACTGTCAGATCTGGTCACCATGCCAAGGCAGTGTCCTCTGGTCACCCCTTGAATAAAAAGAGAAAGAAGAAGAAAAACCAAATAAAAAAATAAAGCAAGAAAAAGAATAAAGGCAAGAATGGGCTTGGAAAAAATGCATCCATGACAGGTACAACTCGCCTTCTACAAAGGCACCCATAGATAACATTATGCATCCTTGGCCCTCACTACACCCACATGTCTAGACATCCCCTAGCCACATCACCTCACTTACATGGCTTGGATGAAATCTTCCTGGAAACTTTCCTTTTCTTGTGGACACTAGCCCAATAGGACGTTTTGTCTTTTTCTCCAATCTTGTATTGCAGGTTTTTGTAACGTCTTTGAGCTATTGACTGATGTATTAGGGTTTTTATGCATATGTTTAATAATATTGATGATGAGATGTGATTAACATTGCCATGACCCCGGTGACTGATGAGCCCATGGAGGGCGTAGCTTTTGATGTGCAGGACCATGCTCGATGGATAGGTACCATTTGGACCGGTACACATGGGGAGATGACCAGTTCGGACCTCCATGGGGCTGAAGAGTCCACCAGATGGATGCTGAGACCCCATCAGGGGGTAGAGACAGGATGGAGATGGATCAGGGATTTTTCACAGAAGAGGAAGAGGAAGTTCCATCAGAGGCACTCCGTCAGGACTAGACCTGGGGAGAATGACCCCTTTCTAGTGGAATGTCAGCCTTGGAAGGCTTGGGACATCTCCATATTCACCATGATGTCATCCAACTTCATGGATGCTTTTGGAGGCAGAGTGGGCAACAGTGTCATGTGTGGCATGTTGGAGAGGCCCCTAGGGAGCTAACGTTTTGCTCCTTGGTGTCTCATTTGACCTAGAAAGGGCTAGCACCTCTCTTGAAGGGGATTTTACTCTCATTTTTACTTGATTAGGGATTTTTACTTAGCATTTAATGTAAAAACAGTATGATTTTGACATTATGGCCTTGTCGACCTTTTTATGACCTAAAAGGTAAAATTAGGTCATTGATACACTATATATTGAGGGTGTTGACTCTCATTTTGATCATCAATTTTCACTCACTCATAGCGAGGTCTGATTTTTAGCGCCCTATTGGGGCTTTTGGATAAACATATTGATGCGCACTTGTTGAAGGAAGAGATTTTTGGCATTTATGGTGTTTCTCTTGAAGGAAGGTGTTACAACTAGGGTTTGCATGGTTATTTCTTCATGAATTGTAAGTGTTTTTTCTTCAAAACTTCTTATTAAATGGTTGTAGTTTAAATTTCTTGCATATTGCTTATAAATTTGTTCAATCAAAACTCTAGGTGACAAGCACACAAGTTGGTCCTTGTCTCATGTCCCCTGATAGAGAAACCTTCAGCCATTGAAAGAGAGGAAGAGAGCCTAGCCATAGCTACACTCCTTGTTTCTCTTTCCCCTGTGCTAGTTGTACCTTTTAAAGTCCAAGAGGAGGAAGACGTCCCATGCCTAGGTTATCTACACTTAGGGTCATTTTTCCTTTAGGGTTTGATGAAAGAGCCTTGTTGTAGCAACACTCTCCCTCATTAATACCTCTTATCTTGATTTTGTGCTTCATCTGAGCTAGTCGTTTACTAGGAAGGAGGAGAGATCACGAGGCCTTGCTTTTGCAACATCGGAGTGAGCCTCTCTCCCCTAGGGTTCTGTCTTTAAGGCCCTACTTTAGCATCACCTTGAAACTTTTCCCTCCAGTCCTTTGAAATCTCATCTCCTTCAACCTGTGCATCCTTCACTCATTGACTCCATTCTACCCTAAGGCACTGATCCCAAGACCTCAAACGTTGAAGTAGAATTGAATCCAAGCACTCTCAAACCTTTTGAAATTGAAACCCTAACTATACTAACCCTAGCCTAGACTAACCTACTAACCCTAAGTTGTTGACGTCATCTTTGAATATTTCATCTTTATTGCAGCAACGTTTTACTTTATGAGCAATTGAATGGTTGTTGAAGGCATTAATTGAGTTAAGAAGTGATTTTTTATATTGAATGTTGTATCATTCTAGTATTTATTGGTGAAGTGACATTACTGGTATTTCTATTTTGTAAACATTGACTTCATCAACATTTACTTTTAAATTGCTCATATTCAATACCAGATAGTCTTCAATATATATGAAGTACTAATCAAACATTGCACACATCAGTTTCCTTGTTGTAGTGTCTCAAGCATGTGCTTTTCTTTTCTTTGGTTATACCTTGTTATTGGATGTTTATTCGAGACTATTTGATTGGCGGTGATCTGTGAAAGGGGGAACTTGTCCTTGTCCTATTATCCTTTTCCCTTTCAAAGCCCGAGGTCACCGGGGACGTCTCCCCTGGGCCTAGCCTCCCTAAAGAGAAAGAACCTTCCCATCATGGTGACATTGGGTGGGATAGGTTCCTGTTATGCCAGTTTGGCCCTCTACCTTATAGCCTTTTATCCTAGCTAAAAACTGTGTGATAACATGACCAATTGGGTGTTAAGCCATGGATCAATAGCCATTAAGATCGAGGAGAGTATGAAATGTCGAATCACTCTATGTCAGGAACATATCGTGACCATTGGATTTCCTAACTACCAATGCATACTAATGCATACTAAAGAAACACACTAGAAAACACACTTTTACCTAACGACACAATAGACCAAGTAGATGTTACTAACTCCTAAGTGTCTAAATATCCTAACAATGTTTCCCCTAAATTTAAGGAAATAAGTCACTTGGAAAAGTATAAATATACACCAAGAAGCCTCTCATAAGAACTTACATACATAAGTTTATTGAATATATTCTATGTGAGCAAGTGATCTATTGGCAAATTTGAAACGACGAATCTGAGGCAGTGAAAGAGTAAGAAGTGTGAAAGTTTCGGGATTGCAGAGGAGAGCGAAGATTTTCTGATAAACCCTAATTTGTCCGAGCCCCACAGTTCAGGCTATTAGTGTCTCGCAAGGCACCCCCGTGGTTTGTATGACCCTTGTCACCCAAGACCTTGCATGAGGATAGTCTTAGTCCTTCGAGGCTAAGACAAATATGAGGGAGGATGCTTGTACCAGGTTGTTGAGACTGAAGAAGGTTTGCAGGTCTATAACATAGTGCATGAGGTCAACTACATGTTTAAAGGTATGTTATTCTATGTGTTTTGAGGCTTGACTCTTGGAAGGTTTGGCACATGCTTGAGGCATGTGTTTGTGAGTTATGGTATATGCCTTGAGGCACATCTTAGATACTTGGCATATGGTTTGTTGTATGGCATATGCTTGAGGAATATCATGAGTGATATGTCACATGTTTTATGGTATCTCTTGGTACATGGTTTATGGATGTTGGCACATGCTTGAGGCACATGGTTTGAGGTACATCTTGGATACATAGTTAATTGATGTTATGGTACCTTTGTATTTGGATTGGTAAATGTCATGGTTTTTATAGGAACATCTTTGTGATGTTGGTACATGGATGAGGTATACACTTAGTATATGGTGGCATATGTATGAGGAACATTTTTTTGTGCTTGGTTGAGGCACATCATTCAGTACATAGTTTATTCTTTCCCATTTGCAAGCTGCTTAACCCCAAACTCTATGTCATCTAAAGAAAAAATTGCATCGTCTGTAGGGACAATAAGAATGGTGTCCGTGGAATTAGGGAACTCGTAAAGACTTTTAAGGTAGGAATTTCAGTCCTTTAAGGGAATCATATTATTTTCTTTGGTATTGTGGTTTAGAATTTGTCTCCAAAACTTCTTAGGATCCAGCTTAGATAGTTGTGAAATATGCTCTTGCCTTTTATTGATATAGTACCTTTTTTCCTTTTTAATTAAGGATTTGTACGTATTGATATTATTGAGTTTTAAGGACTCATTAGAAGCATCCCTAATGGATTTCTTAGAAATTTTACATTCTTTATCATACCAAGGGTTGGTCGTTCTATTATTCTTTTTACAGGACAACTCGAAAGAAAATTTGTTAATAGAAGTGGAAAGGGTAGTTGTAAAATTATGATAGAGTTCTTCAATGTTGTCCTTATAAGTTAGGAGACGTAATTTACTATTTAAATCCTTTAAGAAAAGGTCAACTTTACTTTTTTCAAAGCATAATTGTCTTTGATTATCATAATTTGCTTCAATGGCTCTCTTGTTCATGGACAATTTTAGAGTTAGGGTTAAAGGTTTATGATCAAAGTCAGGTTCATGGTCATTTAAAAGGTTACAAGTTTCTATTTGGTTGGAAATGGGGATATCATATATCACATAATATACGATACTACTACCTATCCCATGAATACAAGTCATCTGGTTGGATTTTGTCCACTTCATTACTCCATTGCAAATTATTAGGTCTTGAGAGCTGCAAAGCATGACCAACTCAGTACCAAAAAAATTCTCAATTAGGTATTCGAAGCTTCTTTTGTAGCTATTAGTTAAAACAAGGTCCTCATCTAGACATAAAGGATTATGGTTGGAATCAATTCTTAAAACAATATCTTGTTTAGTTGCAGTCCTAGCATTAAAGTCTCCTAGTAGGAGGATATTAACTTCATTTTTCAAATTATAAATATCTTGTTCTAAATCATTATAGGGACAATTTCTATCTAGATTTTTTTTCTTATAAAAGGTAGAATTAATAGGTGCAAAATAGCAAATTGCTATATACATCTTCTTAGAATTGGTGTCTAAAATTTCTATCCAAATGTTAGAGGGTCGATCTTATGGAGTTGAATGTGAGGAGAAATGTTCTTTCTAATATAACAAGCTATGCCTCCTATCCCTCTACGATGGGACTTTTTGTTCCATGCCGACCACAAGACAAATACTTCTATGTCAGAGACCTTGGACTCTTCATGCTACCAAGTTTCAACTAGACAATCACTTGAGATCCAACTTATCATAGGACCTTTACACCATGGAAAGCCACAACAGTTCCAAAAAAGGATCCCGAGTGTCCCAAATTCCTATTTATTATTACCCTTCTAGTCTCTGTCCCTAACAATAGCTTTTCGATTTCTAATTATTGCCATGATCTGAATTTTATGATAAGAACGAAATGAATACAGATTATTAAAATATGATTAACACAAAATAATAGAGATACAATAAAATTAATTTTCTATTCAATAAGGAAATATGCCGAAACTGTAAAATGCAACAGAAAACAAGCTTGCTGGAATGGTGTCGGCTTATCTCTGAGAAGAGATGTGACAACTACGCTCATTCGCAAGAAGATGGTTACAATGAGGCTCTGAAGGCATTTTACAATAAACAAGAATGTCAAAAACTCTAGACATCCAAAAACCTAATCCTAGGAGATGAAGCGCCAAAAGTCATGTGGGCCCCATTTGGGTAAGTTAGTACATCAACTTCCCGGGGTCGTAACTTTTGCATACGATCTCTGTTTTAGGTGCACAATAGCCCGTTGGAAAGGTCTAACCAAGAAGAACATTTTTTGAATGGCCCAAATTAGTGCCTCCAAATTTCACTTGGGCCCCAAATCCCCAAAAAACGTCATTTAAGGCCTCAAAATGGCCCTGAAAGTTTGGAACTCGAAAAACTGCCGAAAAACTGCCAAGGTAGAAAATTGTTTTTCGAGCCAGTGG
The DNA here is from genome assembly GCA_009831015.1 of Picea engelmannii. Lineage (NCBI taxonomy): Eukaryota > Viridiplantae > Streptophyta > Pinopsida > Pinales > Pinaceae > Picea > Picea engelmannii. Next base: position 357,265 of record ML786731.1, on the reverse strand, counting down.
AATAGGTGGGTGGCCACCGATATCTAACTAGATCATTCCTCCCTCCTTAGGAAGCAATGGTCTTCGTTGCGTTGAGTTCCCCATCATATGAGGAATTTTTTGTTGAATTTGGCTCCGGGTGAGCCACTTGCCTTGGTGCAGGAGCTACCCTGCTTTGACGACTCGATAAAGATGGATCCTTTGCTGTCGAGTGCCCTTGATCTGTGTGTCCAAAATATGATCATTGGATGCCTATTGCATGCAGTCAGGGTTGAGCTATGTTGGTGTCAACTGGTCTACTATCTCTTAGGTGTCAAATAATGGTGGGAAATATGGCCATAAGAGAGCCACGTTGAAGACTTGATGCAGACCAAGTAAGGGGGGAATGTTGAGCTCAAAAATATTATCACCCACAAACTTGGTGATGGTGTACAACCCATAACGGAGTGGGCGAAGCTTCTGATGGGGCCTTGTAATACATTCTTTATGCAAATGCAACCAAACTTCATTTCCCACCTGAAACTTAAGTGGCACCCAATGTTGATCATGGCGCTGCTTTTACTTAGGATTAGACTTCTGTAGAATATCTTGAACCAGTTAGCAAATGTTCTGGATCCACTCAATGAATTGGGTGGCTTCGTTAGCTTCTGGTGTTGCAGGGGACGAGTCGGCCGAGGTGGTCGCCAGGGAGAGTGCAACATCCATGGGGCCCAATGGTTGGAATCCCAACCCCACTTGAAATGGGTTGTGGCCAATTGAACTATGCAAGGATCGATTGTAGCTATGATGGAAATAGGGAAGACTCTCATCCCATGTGCATGGGTGTTTTGAATTGTACATGTGCAGGATATTTACGACCATCCGGATGACGACCTCAGTTTGGCCATCTATCTGGGGGTGGAAGGAAGTGGATTTGGTGAGCTTGGTATCCAGTGGTGAGCTTGGTATTCAACAATGACTAGAGGCTCGACCAGAATGAGCTGAGGAAACAACTGTCATGGTCTGAGATAATGGTTTGTGGGATCCCAAAATGTATCCATACTCTTTCAATGAAGAGCTTGGTAGTGGATTCTTCTCTGGTTTTCTTCTTGCAGGCAACTAGAATCACCATCTTAGAAAAGAGATCAACAACCTCAAAAACATAGTCATTTCCCCTCTTGGTGGATGGGAGGCTCGACATGTAGTCCATTGAGATGGATTCCCATGACCTATTAGGAGTAGGAAGAGGGGTGTACATGCCCTATTTCTTAGTGGTTGGTTGGGCAATAACACAGGTGGTGTAGGACCTGATATACTTGCCGAAATCCTGTTGAAGTTTTAGCTAGTAGAAATGTTTTTGCGACACTGCCACTGTCTTTTCGACACCAAAGTGTCCTACCACCTGGCTGTAGTGAGCTTCCCAAATCAGCTTCATGTGCTCGCTTGATGGAATGCAAAGATGGCCAGACGATACAACAACCCATCCTAAAGAAGGAAATTAGCAACCACTAAGTTGGCGCCCAACATTTGGTAGGTGGTGGAGAAGTCAGGGTTTGTCTCATAGAGGTGGGGCCATCTAGAGGTGTCGTGGCCACAAGAGTGTAGCATCGTGGTGAGTGCCACGACTAGAGGTCATCTCAGGCAATCAACAACTCGGTTAATACTTCATTTTTTATACTTGATGTTGAGGTTGAACTGTTGTAAGTTTTTTGACCACTTCTGATGGTACTCATTTTGCAATTTTCCTTGGGTCTGCATGAAATGTAGTGGCTTGTGATCAATGTGGATGACTGTCTCCTTACCAAGAATGTAATGTCTCCATTAAAATAGACTTGTACAATGGAGTACATTTGTTTTTCATAAGTAGGGTACTTACAGACAACATCTGATAGTGTCTCACTATCTGAAGCATCTGTCTCGATCTCAAAGGGATGTTATAGGTTTGGTAATGAAAGTACCAGGGATGAGCACACACACTTCTTGAAGTCATCAAAGGCTTGTTGTTGGGACATACCCCACACAAATTTTTCCTTACCACCACCCCCGGTTACTTGGCTAAGGGCACATGCGATATGAGAGAATCCCATCATGAACCTGTGATAGAAATTGGGGAGGCCCAAGAAGCTTCAAAGTTCAGTGAGTGTGGTTGGGTTTGGATAGTCACAGATGTCCTGGGTCTTGGCTGGACCCACATGCACATCATGTTGATCAACGATGTATTTTAAGTAATGGACCTTGTCCATGTCGAAGGTGCATTTTTCCAAGTTTGCATATAGTTTGTGTTGTTGTAGGGTGTGCACAACCTGCTGAATATGTTGCAAGTGTTCCACCCAAGTCTTTTTGTAGATGCGGATGTCATCCAGATACACCACTACAAAAGTATTGGTGAAAGGTCATAGGATATCATCCATCATTCTCATAAAAGTTGTTGGAGCATTTGTCAAACCAAAGGGCATGGCCAACCATTCAAAAAGACCTTTTTTTGACTTGAAGGCAGTCTTCCATACATCAGTCTATTCTATTGGGATATGGTGGTAGCCAGACTTCATATCAATCTAACTGAACTATTTGGCCCCCGTGAGCTGATCAAGGAGGTCATCAATTCAGGGAATCGGGTATCGGTTTCAAATTGTGATTTTATTCAGGGCTCGATAATCAATGGAGAGTCGCCAGGCCCCATATTTCTTCTGCACTAGCATGATTGGGCTCCCACAAGGCGATGATCTAGGAAGGATGTGACCCTTGTGGAGCAGTTCTTGGATCTGCCTCTTGATCTCCTAGTTTTCTAATAGAGAGCGAGTATTATTCCACAACCTTGTCCACTTGCTTCTGTTATGTGGAGAGATTGACCACAGAGGCCTTGTATATGGCTGTGACCTTTCGCTCACTCTGAGAGAAAAACACGAAGAAGAAAAATTTCCCGGTTTGAGAGATGACCTTCCTGCATTGTTTGGCAGAGATCAAGGAAATAACACTAGGAGGGACTGCCTCGGGTATTCTATACAATTTCCTATTCAAAGTAATAATAACACTACGAGGCCTAGACTCATATAGAACATGACGTTTCCATAAATAAGGTTTGCCCAAAAGAACATTACAAACTTCGAGAGGAGAAACATCACACAATACCTTGTCTTTGAAAGGCTTGATGTCATACAACAGTCGAAACTTTTGGCTGACACAGAGATCGCTTCCTTGGTGGAGCCATCCAATGGTGTAGGGTTGTGGGTGTGGCATTATCAACAGGGCCAATCGCTTGAAGACCTCTGTTGTGATGAGGTTCTTCTGGCTACCACTATCAATGATGAAGTGCAACGAGGTGCCTTTTACCCACATCTATGAATGGAAGAGGTGCTCTCCTTCTTCTGGATCGTCTGGTTCACTAGGCTGGAGCTTGGTGGTAGCAACGGTGGAACTGGGTTCCGTGCTAATGATTTGTCTTCCTCTTTCTGGTTCTAGTTTTGAATCAAAGTCAGAACCTGCTTCTGATACAGAGGCTTTCACTTCAGCCACCAATGACTTCTTTGAGCGGCAGTCAACAGTGTTATGCCAAGGGCTCTTATGGAAGTCGCACCACTTCCCGATATCTTTCTTTGTCTTTCCGGTGTCCTTCTTTGTTTACGTCTTGGGTTGGTTGTCCTAATACTATCCATCTTTTCTGTGTCCTTTATTCTGTAGGTTTGGGCCTCCCTTTCCTAGCTTTTGTTGTGCGGGGTTCCTCGTCCCAAATTGCCGCATATTTTGTTTGAGCTTCTGCTCGATTTTGAAGACACATCGGTAGGCCATGCCCAAGGATGAGATGTCCAAAAATTCCATTTTGTTCTGGATGTATGTATGCAGAGCACCTCGATACTTGAGCACCAGATGTCACTCTGAATCTTTGATACCCAGATTGGTGCGCAAGGTATGGAAGATATTTGTGAATTTTGGCACTGCTTAGTCTCTTTCTTTCTGAAATGTGGTCCACTCGGTATACAAGTCATCATAACTTCCAACAGGGTAGTATTGTTCCTAAATAACATCCATGAAGGATTCCCAGGTGGCTGTGACTGTAAATAATGAGGGTTCCTCTGTTTCCTTTTTCTCATAGAAAGTTTCCCACCAATCTTTGACACGGGGAACGACTTTGAGGAGAAAAAAAGTAATCTTTTCTCTATTCGAAAATTTATCGACATTAAAATACCCTTCCAGTAGATTCAACCACTTGTCTACAACATCTGCGTCTATATAACATTCAAATATAGGAATATCGAAGTTGATTTGTACCTTGAAGGGGGTGGCACCTCCGCTCGAGGAATATGTGTCGCCTTTTGGTAGTCGTCGAAGGATTTGCACAAAACTACCCATCATATCATTCCTTTATTATGTGAGGACTTCCTCAAGAAATTTTTTGAAAGGATTTCCTGTCCCATCATCTTTAGTTTCTCCTGCCATGATAGGTCGCTTTGGAGTGCGAGAGCTTTTGTCCTCAAGAGAAACAAGCTTGGGACCCAATTCTTTGTACCTTGACCTCGTTGGGGACATGCATTAAGACTACAAGGAGCAGACCGCTATGATACCACTGATCTGGATTTTATGAGCAGAACGAAAATAATACAGATTATTAAAAGATGCTTAACACAAAATAAGAGAGATACAATAAAACTGGTTTTCTATTTAATAAGGAAATAAGTTGAAACTGTAAAATGCAGCGGAAAACAGGCATGCTGGATTGGTGGCGGCTTGTCTCTGAGAAGAGATGTGATGACTACACTCATTCGCAAGAAGATGGTTAAAATGAGGCTCTGAAGGCCTCAAAACGGTCCCGGAAGTTTGGAACCCGAAAAACTGCCAAGGTGGAAAACTATTTTCGAGCGAGTGGAATAGGTGGGTGGCCATCGATATCCACTTGAATCATGCTCATTTTCCTTCTTTCCTAGTTTCTTTTACGTTTTGAACTTCCTTCCTTAATTCAACTTGGTCTTCAGGAATTTGGTTTTCAAGATCATGGGGACTCCTTGCCATAAGAACAATATCATCGGCATAAAGAAGAAGATTGATTAGGAAGGACACAAACATCTCTACACATGTTCAGGAGTCAAAGACGCTGCATTTTGGCATAGCTACCCAAACCCTTATGCAGACGCAGCGTAGGTGGCACTGCGTAATATTTTACAGAACACATAATTGTCATAAAGGCGCTACCCACAGGCGTTGCGTAATATCTTACAGAGGGCAGGTTCACAGACCGGCTTTACTCAATTTTGCGACAGAGGACAAATGTAGCCGCAGATATGCAGCATAGGGGCACTACCCATAAGCACTACCTTCTCTCCTTGTTCCATTTTAGGGGGCGTTACATAGAATTGGTACCCTAGGGAGTAGCCAACAAACACTAGGGATCTAGGAAGACTAAGCTAATAGTTTTGGATAAGTTAATAATGGAATAAATGACAGAAGTAGTAGTTAGCATGCAGAGGACAAATACAAGCTCCAAAGGGACACATGGCAAAACAGGAGCTTAGCAGCAAAAGAGGATCAAAGCAGTTAGAATCATGATTGGGTTTAGTCACCAACACTTCCCTATTTTATAGCATAGGATGTTATCTTAGTTGTTAGAATAAATAAATGTTTTGAGATTTTTAAGGAAAAGAGGCCAGCTCGTACCTCCAGTTGTTGCCTCCCTTTCTTGTTATAAATATATAGATGAATTTCTTTAATGGGTTCGGATGGTAGAGCAAGGCTCCCAAGAAACTGTAATATTTTTCATAAAGTGACTGTGATCTAGTATGTACTGGACTTGAGACTTTTTGACTAATAGAAATCAACTCCTATTTCAGACTTTTTGCTTCTAATGTTAAATGTTCATATATGAATTCTTCATTTGGATGACCATGGTAATGATATGATGGATGTTTGATTATTTTATTGTCATGGTGTTTATTTAGCTCCTTAGTTTCTAATTTCAAGAAGATCTTGTTTTAAGAAACTTTCTTTCAAGCTCAACAAGAACACTGAAGAGAGAGAAATATCCACATTATCAAAAAATAAAGTTGAAGGGAAGTGTTACAGGTTGCTACAAAGGAAGAATGAAGAGAAGGATAAGAGTTATGTAGGAGTCATCTGAGGCCATATTAAGAAGGAAGAATGTGAGCCCTCAAAGACGAAAATTCCATATATGAAGAAAACACAAGAAGAATATTACAAAAGAGATGGATATCAAAGAAGACCCTCCACTTTCAGGTATCAAATAAGCTTCAATAATTATGAAGGAAAAAACATAAGAGAAGATCCTGATCAACTAAGGCATGAATTGAGAAGGACGACATCACAAAGAGATCATTCACTCACAGGTATCAATGTTTCTTTTATGGTCATTGTTTTACTTGTAATACCTTTGGACATAAAGTTGTAGATTGCATAGCTTATGGAAGAAATGGTCCAGCAAGAAATGAGCATGTGACTCCATACAATATTGAATGTTACAAATTCCATAACTATGGACACATAGCTCGTGACTGTAGAAGCATAATGGATACTTCTATGAAAGAGAACATTGCTATCCGATATAAGAAGGTTTGTAAAAGAAAACAAAAACATGTAAAGGAAGAACAAATGAATGAATAACACCCATAAGTCATACTCTCAGGATTTGTAGTAGTACAAGATCAAGACAAATCTACAGGAAAATATGAAGATGTCAGAATTCAGGAAGAAAATGAAAAGGATGTCAGAATTTAGGAAGAGGATGAACAAAAAAAATGTTGAATCCACAGATGAAGAGGAATATTACTCCACATTAGAGAGGATATTTTTCTAATCCATTCGACTTGGAGACTCCCAGTATATATGAATATTGAAAAGGGGGAGTCTAAGCAAAAAATCTACATATCAGAGAACTATCTTTCAAGCAGTCTTGAGTGTTTACATATTTTGGAAAGGAAATTTCAAAGTGGTTTGATGAGAGAAGTGTAGAATGTCTTGTGACAATTTGATTTTTTTAGGAGCATCCTTCGGAACACATTCCCATGCAGGTATCAACTGACAGTTGTGAAGAATATTAGTGGCACACTTCTCAGGCAAAGATTCAAGATTGTATAGAGGATTCTAGACATGTATTCATACATGGACATTTTAAAGACAGATTGTTGTAGACATGTACAGTTTGATTTGTAGATTGATAAGACATTTTGAGAAGAAGGAATATGCAATGATCAATTACAACAAAGTCGAATAAGTCTTCATAAGAGTAAAGTGACAACTGAGTCAACATCATGTGCAGTTGTGTAGCAAAGTCTTGGATAGTTTTATGACATGTGGACACAGATGGATTCATGGGATATTTGACAGCTCTAGAAAGATGTATTATAGTGGATGAAATAATATAGATAGGTAGTCACGGGAAGACAGGCAGTGAAAGGCACAATAGAACAATATGTTGAATATGTTGCAAGTGTTTCTCTCAAGTCTTTTTGTAGATGCGGATGTCATCCAGATACACCACTACAAAAGTATTGGTGAAAGGTCATAGGATATCGTCCATCATCCTCATAAAAGTTGCTGGAGCATTTGTCAAACCAAAGGGCATGACCAACCATTCAAAAAGACCTTCTTTTGACTTGAAGGTAGTCTTCCATACATTAGTCTGTTCTATTGGGATATGGTGGTAGCCAGACTTCATATCAATCTTACTGAAGTATTTGGCCTCCGTGTGCTGATCAAGGAGGTCATCGATTCAGGGAATCGGGTACCGGTTTCATACTATGATTTTATTCAGGGCCCAGTAATCAATGGAGAGTCACCAGGCCCCGTATTTCTTCTACACTAGCATGATTGGGCTCCCACAGGGCGATGATCTGGGAAGGATGTGCCCCTTGTGGAGTAGTTCTTGGATCTGCCTCTTGATCTCCTCGTTTTCTAATAGAGAGTGAGTATTATTCCACGACCTTGTCCACTTTCTTCTATTGTGTGGAGATATTGACCACAGAGGCCTTGGATATGGCTGTGACCTTTCACTCACTCTGAGAGAAAATCATGAAGAAGACAAATTTTTTGGTCTGAGAGATGACCTTCCTGCATTGCTTGGAAGAGATCAAGGAAATAACACTAAGAGGGACTACCTCGAGTATTCTGTACCATTTCCTATTCAAAGTGATAATAACACTATGAGGCTTGGACTCATATACAACATGACGTTTCCATAAATAAGGTTGGCCCAAAAGAACATTACCAACATCGAGAGGAGAAACATCACACAATACCTTATCTTTTAAAGGCTTGATGTCGTACAATAGTTGAAACTATTGGCTGACATGGATATCTCTTCCTTGTTGGAGCCATCCAATGGTGTAGGGTTGTGGGTGTGGCATTGTCAATAGGGCCAATCGCTTGAAGAACTCTGTTGAGATGAGGTTCTTCTGGCTACCACTATCAACGATGAAGTGCAACGAGGTGCCTTTTACCCACATCTATGAATGGAAGAGGCGCTCTCCTTTTTCTGGATCGTCTGGTTCACTAGGATGGAGCTTGGTGGTAGCAATGGTGGCACTGGATTCCGCGTCAATGATTTGTCTTCCTCTTTCTGGTTCTAGTTCTGAATCAGATTTAGAACCCGCATCTAATATAGAGGCTTTCACTTCAGCCACCAACGAATTCTTTGAGTGGCAGTCAACAGTGTTATGCCAATAGATGTTGTTGAATAGATGGTTGTCATTGATGTCAATAGATGTGATGGGTGCAAGAAGCCCCAAAGGTGTGGTCATGAATCCCACAATTGTTTGAGGAATAAGGATACAAAGGATAGTGTAAATGTCGGTAACACACTCATAGATGGATAGTCCTTGTCATTTCATTTCCAACGGTAGGTGGAACGTCATGTAGTTCCTCACGGTTGATGATTTATGAGTTCATGAAGTTGGAAGCTTTGAAGAATGGTTAAGAAGCCACTAAACAATTACAAGTCCTTAATTAAATGGTAAAGTGGTTGTAACAAGAAAGCACATGTTTGTTCGACAACACAGTTACTCCAACAGAGGATAAACACCTTTAGTAACCACTCACATAACCAGATCAAAGATCAACACATCGATGTTTTCACGTGGTAAAAACCCTACGGGGAAACATCCACGACCCCAACCAACGCGACCACTTGGAGTAGTTTATTAATGAAAAGAAAAATATTACAGAGAGATTTTACAAGAGAGTTTCTCACAATCAATAATCGACAAATGACCCTCCATGCTCTTTAAATAGAGATCATGGACCTGTTATCCCCTCTTTTTAGGGATAACTAGGAGATCATGTCTCAAGGCCCACAGGTCCTAGACATGGAGTACCGAGAGTAGGATTGACCTGAGCATGGCCCTGGAGGGCCCATCTTTTTCTTCTTCCATCAACTTTGTCTTGTCAGCAGCAGCAACATCCATCACCATCGGCTTGGTCTTGTACCAGAAGAGGTTATTTCTCTATGAGGTAATTGGTCCAGGTATCATGGTATGTGTCACTTTTGATCATTGAAACCTTTAAATATATGCATCTGATTCCTTTTATCTCTAACAAATGCTCGGATATTACATTAGCCTACATGACCATGCTTGGGGAAATCGACTGGGTGCCCTAGCAAGCCTGTGCCCATAGGTCTTGGTTTGCCACTGGGGGGATTTCTAAAAAGCCATTGTTTGCTCCAATCATAGCACCTTTTTCATCTTATCACCCGCTCATCTATCCCATTCCCCTTGTCTGGGCATTGGGTTGACCTATTTGTAGGATTGAACCTTATCTCATGGGAAGAAGGGGCTAAAGGCCCAGAAGGTAAAAGCAGCGGGTAAAAGACAAAATCCTATAAATAAAACCTCGAGATGCTTCACCCAGGAATCCCCGAGAAGGAAATCAAAGGCCTCGCAGTAAGAAACAAGAGGTACCCGGAAAATAACAAACAAGACCTAGTCAGAGGATAGGGGGTCTCATCACGAGCCATCCTATTAGGTTCATGGGTACCTAACAGTATGATATTGCCACCATATGGTTACCATGCCAGGGTAGTGACCTTTGGTTGCATGGCCAAGGGAAAGGGGTTCTCATCATGAGATAACCTTCTCATCTCTGTGAAAGTACTTGTGGGTAACAATGTCAGCTTTGGTCACCTTGCCAAGGCAGTGTCCTCTGGTCATCCCTTGAATAAAAAGAAAAAGAAGAAGAAAAACAAAATAAAAAAATAAAGCAAGAAAAAGAATGAAGGCAAGAATGGGCTTGGAAAAAATGCATCCATGACAGGTAAAAATTGCCTTCTACAAAGGCACCCATAGATAACATTATGCATCCTTGGCCCTCACTGCACCCACATGTCTAGACATCCCCTAGCCACATCACCTCACTTACATGGCTTGGATGAAATATTCCTGGAAACTTTCCTTTTCTTGTGGACACTAGCCCAATAGGACGTCTTGTCTTTTTCTCCAATCTTGTATTGCAGGTTTTTGTAATGTCTTTGA
>ML786731.1:332987-345472 GCA_009831015.1 Picea engelmannii | reverse complement strand
AATTGAATCCAAGCACTCTCAAACCTTTTGAAATTGAAACCCTAACTATACTAACCCTAGCCTAGACTAACCTACTAACCCTAAGTTGTTGACGTCATCTTTGAATATTTCATCTTTATTGCAGCAACGTTTTACTTTATGAGAAATTGAATGGTTGTTGAAGGCATTAATTGAGTTAAGAAGTGATTTTTTATATTGAATGTTGTATCATTCTAGTATTTATTGGTGAAGTGACATTACTGCTATTGCTATTTTGTAAACATTGACTTCATCAACATTTACTTTTAAATTGCTCATATTCAATACCAGATAGTCTTCAATATATATGAAGTACTAATCAAACATTGCACGTATCAATTTCCTTGTTGTAGTGTCTCAAGGAGGGGATTTTATTTTCTTTGGTTATACCTTGTTATTGGATGTTTAGTCGGGGCTATCTGATTGGCGGTGATCTGTGAAAGGGGGAACTTGTCCTTGTCCTATTATCCTTTTCCCTTTCAAAGCCCCAGGTCACCGGGGACATCTCCCCTGGGCCTAGCCTCCCTAAAGAGAAAGAACCTTCCCATCATGGTGACATTGGGTGGGATAGGTTCCTATTACGCCAGTTTGGCCCTCTACCTTATAGCCTTTTATCCTAGCTAAAAACTGTGTGATAACATGACCAATTGGGTGTTAAGCCACGGATCAATAGCCATTAAGATCGAGGAGAGTATGAACTGTCGAATCACTCTATGTCAGGAACATATTGTGACCATTGGATTTCCTAACTACAAATGCATACTAATGCATACTAAAGAAACACACTAGAAAACACACTTTTACCTAACGACACAATAGACCAAGTAGATTTTACTAACTCCTAAGTGTCTAAATATCCTAACAATGTTTCCCCTAAATTTAAGGAAATAAGTCACTTGGAAAAGTATAAATATACACCAAGAAGCCTCTCATAAGAACTTACATACATAAGTTTATTGAATATATTCTATGTGAGCAAGTGATCTATTGGCGAATTTGAAACGACGAATCTGAGGCAATGAAAGAGTAAGAAGTGTGAAGGTTTCGGGATTGCAGAGGAGAGCAAAGATTTTCTGATAAATCCTAATTTGTCCGAGCCCCACAGTTCAGGCTATTAGTGTCTCGCAAGGCACCCCCGTGGTTTGTATGACCCTTGTCACCCAAGACCTTGCGTGAGGATAGTCTTAGTCCTTCGAGTCTAAGAAAAATATGAGGGAAGATGCTTGTACTAGGTTGTTGAGACTGAAGAAGGTTTGCAAGTCTATAACATAGTGCACGAGGTCAACTACATGTTTAAAGGTATATTATTCTATGTGTTTTGAGGCTTGACTCTTGGAAGGTTTGGCACATGCTTGAGGCATGTGTTTGTGAGTTATCGTATATGCCTTGAGGCACATCTTAGATACTTGGCATGTGGTTTGTTGTATGGCATATGATTGAGGAATATCATGAGTGATATGTCACATGTTTTATGGTATCTCTTGGTACATGGTTTATGGATGTTGGCACATGCTTGAGGCACATGGTTTGAGGTACATCTTGGATACATAGTTAATTGATGTCATGGTACCTTTGTATTTGGATTGGTAAATGCCATGGTTTTTATAGGAACATCTTTGTGATGTTGGTACATGGATGAGGTATACACTTAGTATATGGTGGCATATGTATGAGGCACATTTTTTTGTGCTTGGTTGAGGCACATCATTCAGTACATAGTTTATTCTTTCCCATTTGCAAGCTGCTTAACCCCAAACTCTATGTCATCTAAAGAAAAAATTGCATCGTCTCTAGGGACAATAAGAATGGTTTCCGTGGAATTAGGGAACTCGTAAATACTTTTAAGGTAGGAATTTCAGTCCCTTAAGGGAATCATATTATTTTCTTTGGTATTGTGGTTTAGAATTTGTCTCCAAAACTTCTTAGGATCCAACTTAGATAGTTGTGAAAGATGCTCTTTCCTTTTATTGATATAGTATCTTTTTTCCTTTTTAATTAGGTATTTGTACGTATTGATATTATTGAGTTTTAAGGACTCATTAGAAGCATCCCTAATGGATTTCTTAGAAATTTTACATTCTTTATCATACCAAGGGTTGGTTGTTCTATTATTCTTTTTACAGGACAACTCAAAAGAAAATTTGTTAATAGAAGTGGAAAGGGTAGCTGTAAAATTATGATAGAGTTCTTCAATGTTGTCCGTATAAGTTAGGAGACGTAATTTACTATTTAAATCCTTTAAGAAAAGGTCAACTTTAATTTTTTCAAAGAACAATTGTATTTGATTATCAGAATTTGCTTCAATGGCGGTCTTGTTCATGGAAAATTTTAGAGTTAGGGTTAAAGGTTTATGATCAAAGTCAGGTTCATGGTCATTTAAAAGGTTACAAGTTTCTATTTGGTTGGAAATGGGATATCATATATCACATAATCTACAATACTACTACCTATCCCATGAATACAAGTCATTTGGTTGGATTTTGGCCACTTCATTACTCCATTGCAAATTATTAGGTCTTGAGAGCTGCAAAGCATGACCAACTCAGTACCAAAAAAATTCTCAATTAGGTATTCGAAGCTTCTTTTGTAGCTATTAGATAAAACAAGGTCCTCATCTAGACATAAAGGATTATGGTTGGAATCAATTCTTAAAACAAGATCTTGTTTAGTTACCGTCCTAGCATTAAAGTCTCCTAGTAGGAGGATATTAACTTCATTTTTCAAATTATAAATATCTTGTTCTAAATTATTATAGGGACAATTTCTATCTATATTTTTTTTCTTATAAAAGGTAGAATTAATAGGTGCAAAATAGCAAATTGCTATATACATCTTCTTAGAATTTGTGTCTAAAATTTCTATCCAAATGTTAGAGGGTCGATCTTATGGAGTTGAATGTGAGGAGAAATGTTCTTTCTAATATAACAAGCTATGCCTCCTATCCCTCTACGATGGGACTTTTTGTTCCATGCCGACCACAAGACAAATACTTCTATGTCAGAGGCCTTGGACTCTTCATGATCCCAAGTTTCAACTAGACAATCACTTGAGATCCAACTTATCATAGGACCTTTGCACCATGGAAAGCCACAACGGTTCCAAAAAAGGATCCCGAGTGTCCCAAATTCCTATTTATTATTACCCTTCTAGTCTCTATCCCTAACAATAGCTTTTCGATTTCTAATTATTGCCATGATTTGAATTTTATGAGAAGAACGAAATGAATACAGATTATTAAAATATGATTAACACAAAATAACAGAGGTACAATAAAATTGGTTTTCTATTCAATAAGGAAATACGCTGAAACTGTAAAATGCAACAGAAAACAAGCTTGCTGGAATGGTGTCGGCTTATCTCTGAGAAGAGATGTGACAACTACGCTCATTCGCAAGAAGATGGTTACAATGAGGCTCTGAAGGCATTTTACAATAAACAAGAATGTCAAAAACCCTAGACATCCAAAAACCTAATCCTAGGAGATGAAGCGCCAAAAGTCATGTGGGCCCTGTTTGGGTAAGTTAGTACATCAACTTCCGGGGGTCGTAACTTTTGCATACAATATCTGTTTTAGGTGAACGATAGCCCGTTGGAAAGGTCTAACCAAGAAGAACATTTTTAGAAGGGCCCAAATTAGTGCCTCCAAATATCAGTTGGGCCCCAAATCCCCAAAAAACGTCGTTTAAGGCCTCAAAATGGCCCTGAAAGTTTGGAACTCGAAAAACTGCCAAGGTAGAAAATTGTTTTTCAAGCCAGTGGAATAGGTGGGTGGCCACCGATATCTAAATAGATCATTCCTCCATCCTTAGGAAGCAATGGTCTTCGTTGTGTTGAGTTCCCCATCATATGAGGAAATTTTTGTTGAATTTGGCTCCGGGTGAGCCACTTGCCTTGGTGCAGGAGCTACCCTGCTTTGACGAATCGATAAAGATGGATCCTTTGTTGTCGAGTGCCCTTGATCTTTGTGTCCAGAATATGATCATTGGATGGCTATTGCATGCAGTCTGGGTTGAGCTCTGTTGGTGTCAACTGCTCTGCTATCTCTTAGGTGTCCAATAATGGTGGGAAATATGGCCATAAGAGAGCCATGTTGAAGACTGGATGTAGATCAAGTAAGGGGGGAATGTTGAGCTCAAAAATATTATCACCTGCAAACTTGGTGATGGTTTACAACCCATAACGGAGTGGGCGAAGCTTCTGATGGGGCCATGTAATACATTCTTTCTGCAAATGCAACCAAACTTTGTTTCCCACCTGAAACTTAAGTGGCACCCAATGTTGATCATGGCGTTGCTTTTACTTAGCATTAGACTTCTGTAGAATATCTTGAACCAATTAGCAAATGTTCTGGATCCACTCAATGAACTGGGTGGCTTTGTCAGCTTCTGGTGTAGCAGGGGACGAGTCGGTCGAGGTGGTCGCCAGGGGTAGTGCAACATCCATGGGGCCCAATGGTTGGAATCCCAACCCCACCTGAAAGGGGTTGTGGCCAATTGAACTATGCAGGGATCGATTGTAGCTATGATGGAAATAGGGAAGACTCTCATCCCATGTGCAGGGGTGTTTTGAATTGTACATGCGCAGGATATTTACGACCATCCGGTTGACGACCTCAGTTTGGCCATCTATCTGGGGGTGGAAGGCAGTGGATTTGGTGAGCTTGGTATCCAGTGGTGAGCTTGGTATTCAACAATGACTAGAGGCTCGACCAGAATGAGCTGAGGAACCGACTGTCACGGTATGAGATAATGGTTTGTGGGATCCCAAAATGTATCCATACTCTTTCAATGAAGAGCTTGGTAGTGTATTCTTCTCTGGTTTTCTTCTTGCAGGCAACTAGAATCACCATCTTTGAAAAGAGATCAACAACCTCAAAAATATAGTCATTTCCCCTCTTGGTGGACGGGAGGCTCGACATGTAGTCCATTGAGATGGATTCCCATGACCTATTAGGAGTACGCAAAGGGGTGTACATGCCCTATTTCTTAGTGGTTGATTGGGCAATAACACAGGTGGTGTAGTACCTGATATACTTGCCAAAAGCCTATTCAAGTTTTAGCTAGTAGAAATGTTTTTGCGACACTGCCACTGTCTTTTCGACACCAAAGTGTCCTGCCACCTGGCTGTAGTGAGCTTCCCAAATCAGCTTCATGTGCTCACTTGATGGAACGCAAAGATGGCCAGATGACACAACAACCCATCCTGAAGAAGGAAATTAGCAACCACTAAGTTGGCGCCCAACATTTGGTAGGTGGTGGAGAAGTCAGGGTTTGTCTCGTAGAGGTGGGGCCATCTAGAGGTGTCGTGGTCGCAAGAGTCTAGCATCATGGTGAGTGACACGACTAGAGGTCATCTCAGGCAGTCAACAACTTGGTTAATACTTCATTTTTTATACTTGATGTTGAGGTTGAACTGTTGTATGTATGTTGACCACTTCTGATGGTACTCATTCTGCAATTTTCCTTGGGTCTGCATGAACTGTAGTGGCTTGTGATCAGTGTGGATGACTGTCTCCTTACCAAGAATGTAATGTCTCCATTAAAATAGACTTGTACAATAGAGTACATTTGTTTTTCACAAGTAGGGTACTTACAGACAACATCTGATAGTGTCTCACTATTTGAAGCATCTGTCTCGATCTCAAAGGGATGTTGTAGGTCTGGTAATGAAAGTATCAGGGATGAGCACAAACACTTCTTCAAGTCATCAAAGGCTTGTTGTTGGGACATACCCCACACAAATTTTTCCTTACCACCACCCCTGGTTACTTGGCTGAGGGCACATGCGATATGAGAGAATCCCATCATGAACCTGTGATAGAAATTGGCGAGGCCCAAGAAGCTTCGAAGTTCAGTGAGTGTGGTTGGGGTTGGATAGTCACAAATGACCCGGGTCTTGGCTGGATCCACATGCACATCATGTTGATCAACGATGTATTTTAAGTAATGGACCTTGTCCATGTCGAAGGTGCATTTTTCCAAGTTTGCATATAGTTTGTGTTGTTGTAGGGTGTGCAAAACCTGCTGAATATGTTGCAAGTGTTCCACCCAAGTCTTTTTGTAGATGCGGATGTCATCCATATATACCACTACAAAAGTATTGGTGAAAGGTCATAGGATATCGTCCATCATCCTCATAAAAGTTGTTGGAGCATTTGTCAAACCAAAGGGCATCACCAACCATTCAAAAAGACCTTTTTTTGACTTGAAGGCAATCTTCCATACATTAGTCTGTTCTATTAGGATATGGTGGTAGCCAGACTTCATATCAATCTTATTGAAGTATTTGGCCCCCGTGAGCTAATCAAGGAGGTCATCAATTCGGGGAATCGGGTACCGATTTCAAACTGTGATTTTATTCAGGGCTCGATAATCAATGGAGAGTCGCCATGCCCCATATTTCTTCTGCACTAGCATGATTGGGCTCCCACAAGGCGATGATCTGGGAAGGATGTGCCCCTTGTGGAGAAGTTCTTGGATCTACCTCTTGATCTCCTAGTTTTCTAATAGAGAGCGAGTATTATTCCACAACCTTGTCCACTTGCTTCTGTTGTGTGGAGAGATTGACCACAGAGGCCTTGTATATGGCTGTGACCTTTCGCTCACTCTGAGAGAAAAACACGAAGAAGAAAAATTTCCCGGTTTGAGAGATGACCTTCCTGCATTTTTTGGCAGAGATCAAGGAAATAACACTAGGAGGGACTGCCTCGGGTATTCTATACAATTTCCTATTCAAAGTAATAATAACACTACGAGGCCTAGACTCATATACAACATGACGTTTCCATAAATAAGGTTGGCCCAAAAGAACATTACAAACTTCGAGAGGAGAAACATCACACAATACCTCGTCTTTGAAAGGCTTGATGTCATACAACAGTCGAAACTTTTGGCTGACACATAGTACGCTTCCTTGGTGGAGCCATCCAATGGTGTAGGGTTGTGGGTGTGGCGTTGTCAACAGGGCCAACCGCTTGAAGACCTCTGTTGAGATGAGGTTCTTCTGGCTACCACTATCAATGATGAAGTGCAACGAGGTGCCTTTTACCCACATCTATGAATGGAAGAGGTGCTCTCCTTCTTCTGGATCATCTGGTTCACTAGGCTGGAGCTTGGTGGTAGCAACGGTGGAACTGGGTTCCGTGTTAATGATTTGTCTTCCTCTTTCTAGTTCTAGTTCTGAATCAAAGTCAGAACCTGCATCTGATACATAGGCTTTCACTTCAGCCACCAACGACTTCTTTGAGAGGTAGTCAACGGTGTTATGCCAAGGGATCTCATGGAAGTCGCACCACTTCCCGATATCTTTCTTTGTTTTTCCGGTGTCCTTCTTTGCTTGCGGCTTGGGCTGGTTGTCCTAATACTATCCATCTTTTCTCTGTCCTTTATTCTGTAGGTTTGGGCCTCCCTTTCCTAGCTTTTGTTGTGCGGGGTTCCTCGTCCCAAATTGCCACATCTTTTGTTTGAGCTTCTGCTTGATTTTGACGACACATCGGTAGGCCATGCCCAAGGATGAGCTGTCCAAAAATTCCATTTTTTTTCTGGATGTAGTTTTTCATAAAACTATCAAAATTTTTGAAAGCTTATTAAATTTATAAAAATAAGAAGATTTAAATAAAAATAAATTATTATATAATAATATAAATTTAATTATATATATTTAATTTATTAAATTAAAAAAAAAAATATTATAATTTTAATGATGATGATGATGATGATGAGAGAAGTGTAGAATGTCTTGTGACAATTTGATTTTTTTAGGAGCATCTTTCGGAACACATTCCCATGTAGGTATCAACTGACAGTTATGAAGAATATTAGTGGCACACTTCTCAAGCAAAGATTCAAGAATGTATAGAGGATTCTAGGCATGTATTCATACATGGACATATTAAAGACAGATTGTTGTAGACATGTAGAGTTTGATTTGTAGATTGATAAGACATTTTGAGAAGAAGGAATATGCAATGATCAATTACAACAAAGTCGAATAAGTCTTCAAAAGAGTAAAGTGACAACTGAGTCAACATCATGTGCAGTTGTGTAGCAAAGTCTTGGATTGTTTTATGACATGTGGACATAGATGGATTTATGGGATATTTGACAGCTCTAGACATATATATTATAGTGGATGAAATAATATAGATAGGTAGTCACGGGAAGACAGGCAATGAAAGGCACAATAGAACAATATGTTGAATATGTTGCAAGTGTTTCACTCAAGTCTTTTTGTAGATGCGGATGTCATCCAGATACACCACTACAAAAGTATTGGTGAAAGGTCATAGGATATTGTCCATCATCCTCATAAAAGTTGTTGGAGCATTTGTCAAACCAAAGGGCATGAACAACCATTCAAAAAGACCTTATTTTGACCTGAAGGCAGTCTTCCATACATCAGTCTGTTCTATTGGGATATGGTGGTAGCCAGACTTCATATCAATCTTACTGAAGTATTTGGCCTCCGTGTGTTGATCAAGGAGGTCATCGATTCAGGGAATCGGGTATCGGTTTCAGACTGTGATTTTATTCAGGGCCCGGTAATCAATGGAGAGTCACTAGGCCCCATATTTCTTCTGCACTAGCATGATTGGGCTCCCACAAGGCGATGATCTGGGAAGGATGTGCCCCTTGTGGAGCAGTTCTTGGATCTGCCTCTTGATCTCCTCATTTTCTAATAGAGAGTGAGTATTCTTCCACGACCTTGTCCACTTGCTTCTATTGTGTGGAGATATTGACCACAGAGGCCTTGGATATGGCTGCGACCTTTCACTCACTCTGAGAGAAAATCACGAAGAAGACAAATTTTTCGGTCTGAGAGATGACCTTCCTGCATTGCTTGGAAGAGATCAAGGAAATAACACTAAGAGGGACTACCTCGAGTATTCTATACAATTTCCTATTCAAAGTGATAATAACACTATGAGGCTTGGACTCATATGCAGCATGATGTTTCCATAAATAAGGTTGGCCCAAAAGAACATTACCAACATCGAGAGGAGAAACATCACACAATACCTCGTCTTTGAAAGGCTTGATGTCGTACAATAGTCAAAACTATTGGCTGACACGGAGATCGCTTCCTTGGTGGAGCCATCCAATAGTGTAGGGTTGTGGGTGTGGCATTATCAATAGGGCCAACCGCTTGAAGACCTCTGCTGAGATGAGGTTCTTCTGGCTACCACTATTACCGATGAAGTGCAACGAGGTGCCTTTTACCCACATCTAAGAATGGAAGAGGCGCTCTCCTTCTTCTGGATCTTCTGGTTCACTAGGCTGGAGCTTGGTGGTAGCAATGGTGGCACTGGGTTCCGCATCAATGATTTGTCTTCCTCTTTCTGGTTCTAGTTCTGAATCAGATTTAGAACCCGCATATGATACAGAGGTTTACACTTCAGCCACCAACGACTTCTTTGAGCGGCAGTCAACAATGTTATGCCAAGGGCTCTTATGGAAGTCACACCACTTCCTGATATATTTCTTTGTCTTTCCGGTGTCCTTATTTGCTTACGGCTTGGGCTGGTTGTCCTGATACTGTCCATCTTTGCTCTGTCCTTTATTCTGTAGGTTTGGGCTGCCCTTTCCTGGCTTTTGTTTTGCAGGGTTCCTTGGCCCAAATTGTTGCATCTTTTGTTTGAGATTCTGCTCGATTTTGACGACACATCGGTAGGCCGTGCCCAAGGACGAGAGGTCCAAAAATTCCATTTTGTTCTAGATGTATCTATGCAGAGCACCACGATACTTGAGCACCAAATGTCGCTCTGAATCTTTGATACCCAGATTGGTGTGCAAGGTATGGAAGATATCTGTGAATTTTGGCACTACTTGGTCTCTTTCTTTCCGCAATGTGGTCCATTTGGTATACAAGTCATCATAACTTCCAACAGGGTAGTATTGTTTCTTAATAACATCCCTGAAGGATTCCCAGGTGGCTGTGACTGTAAATAATGAGGGTTCCTCTATTTCCTTTTTCTCACAGAAAGTTTCCCTCCAATCTTTGACACAGGGAACAGCTTTGAGGAGCACAAAAGTAATATTTTCTCTATTTGAAAAGTTATGGACACAAAAATACCCTTCCAGTAGATTCAACCACTTGTCTACAACATCTGCGTCTATCTAACCTTCAAATATAGGAATATCGAAGTTGATTTGTACCTTGAAGGGGGCAGCACCTCCGCCCGAGGAAGATGTGTCGCCTTTTGGTAGTCGTAGAAGGATTTGCGCAAAACTATCCATCATATCGTTCCTTTGTTGTGTGAGGGCTTCCTTAAGAAATTTTTTGAAAGGATTTCCTGTCCCGTCATCTTTATTTTCTCCTGCCATGATAGGTCGCTTTGGTGCACAAGAGCTTTTGTCCTCAAGAGAAATAAGCTCGAGACCCAATTCTTTATACCCCGACCTCGTTGGGGACATGCATTAAGACTACAAGGAGCAGACCGCTCTGATACCATTGATCCGAATTTTATGAGCAGAACGAAAATAATACAGATTATTAAATGATGCTTAACACAAAATAACAGAGATACAATAAAATTGGTTTTCTATTCAATAAGGAAATAAGTTGAAACTGTAAAATGCAGTAGAAAAAAAACATGTTGGAATGGTGGTGGCTTGTCTCTGAGAAGAGATGTGACGACTGCACTCATTCGCAAGAAGATGGTTACAATGAGGCTCTGAAGGCCTCAAAACGGTGCCAGAAGTTTGGAACCCGAAAAACTGCCAAGGTGGAAAACTGTTTTTCGAGCGAGTGGAATAGGTGGGTGATCCAGATGGATATCAGTGGCCACCCACCTTTTCCAATTGGCTCAAAACAGTTTTCTGACATTTTTGGCAATTTACTATTTTTAGCAGTTTTTACTTCCGGAGCCATTTTGAGGGCCTAAATGAAGGTTTTTTGGTATCGAGCTCCTCAATGATATCCCAAGGCATTATTGAGCCCCCAAAATGAATCTCCTTAGCGATACCTTTCCAACGGGCTATCACACGCCTAAAACAGAGATCGTATGCAAAAGTTACGACCCCGGGAAGTTAATGTACTAGCTTACCCAAACGGGCCCCACATGAATTTTGGCGTTTCATCTCCAAGGGTTAGGTTTTTGGATGTCTATGGTTTTTGGCAGTCTTGCTTATTGTAAAAAGGATTACAGAGCCGCATTGTAACCTTCTTCTTGCGAATGCGCACTGTCGTCACATCTCTTCTCATAGATAAGCCGCCACCATTCCATCAAGCTTGTTTCCGCTGCATTTTACAGTTTCACCTTATTTCCTTATTGAATAGAAAACCAGTTTTACTGTATCTCTATTATTTTGTGTTAAGCACCTGTTAATAATCTGTATTCATTTCGTTCTGCTCATAAAATCCGGATCAGTGGGTGGCCACCGATATCCACCTGGATCATGCCCATTTTCCTTCTTTCCTAGTTTCTTTTACCTTTTGAACTTCCTTCCTTAATTCATCTTGGTCTTAAGGAATTTGGTCTTCATTTATAAATATTCCTGACCCTTTTAAGCTCGGATATTTACCGAGTATGCTATATTTATGGTCATTACAACTTACTTTGACATGAATCAACCTATTTTTGTGATCAATTATTTTTCTTAGCGTCTTTTCTTCTGAGAGGTAAGTTGTATCAACTTGTGATTTATTATTTAATTCTTCTTTTACTATTGCTAGTGTATCCTCCTCTTGTTGTTCTTTTATACCAAAAATTATGAGGTTCAAGGCTCTTTTATTACGCTCATGGTCCAGTTCAATTAACTTTCTCATTTCCTCTTTGATGAGTTTGATATCCAATTTGTTTTCCAGATTATTGAGAGTCAAATTGATAATCTATACCAACAAATAATATATATTGATATAGAATATTGTTAAAATTGATATTTTATTTATAAAATATTATAATATATCATTTAATTTAAATGATATAAAGAATATTGATTTTAATAATAAAGAAATTTAAGTAATCTTTGATCTTTTTAAAGGTTTAATAGTTCAATTTTGGTCTTTAACTACCACCATCATGATAAATAAGATTTAAAAATATTACATATTAAATTATATATAATATTATAATAATATTTATAGTTATATAATTATATATACTTTTGATGATGATGATGATTAATGTTCAGGGAGATCAATTGGTTTATTAGAGCTTAAGAAGGTAAGAGATTAATTCAATTTATTTAAAATTATATTTCTATGCTAAAAAACATTGGGAGAGGCTTCCAAGATCACCATAGTTTTGATGACTTAGGAAGTTATAAAAATTTGTAATGTGGCAAATATTTTTAAATTGGAATCTAATATGGTTATAGGCATAACAATCCAAGAGGAAGTGTTTTTCATCTTCTACCCACTTAGTGTCACAAAGGTGACAAATTCTCTCATCCCATGGTGTTTTGGGGTCACAAAGGTGACATCCGAGAGTGTTTTGGGAGTCCAATACCCAATTTAACTATGTAGCT
>ML786731.1:192540-210327 GCA_009831015.1 Picea engelmannii | reverse complement strand
TAAGATAAGAACAAATTCTCACAAGCTCCATAGTGAAACTGGGCGTTGGTCAATTCCTAAAATGCCATGGGATGAAAGAGTGTGTCACCTTTGTGACACTAAGAAGGTTGAAGATGAAAAACACTTTCTCTTAGATTGTCCATATACTCATATTAGATCTCATTTTCAAAATATTTGTCACACTACCAACCTTTCTAACCTCTTAACTCAACAAAAGTATGGTGATCTTGGAAAGCTTCTCTTAATGCTTTTAAAGAATCACAAGTAATCACTTACCCTCTTAAGATCAGCTAAACCAATTCGATCTTAGTGGACATTAATCATCATCATTATTATTATAATTATAATTTTTAAATTTTTAAATTTAATATATTTTTATAATTTTATTTAAAAAATTAAAACTTTTTAAATTTATTTGAAAAAATGTACATGACAGTGTAAATTTAATTACAAAAATTATGAAAAACATAAAAATTAATAGAGAGTGATAAAACAAATAATTATGTAAAACATTATGTAAAACATAAAAATTAATTGAGAATAATACAAATTATTATGCACATGCGAATTTAATTATGCACCATTTAATTTAATTATAAGGACACCCACTTGCTCAGAACATTTAAGTACAGATAATATATTATATAATAATGTGAATTTGATTATAATACACTGGAACGTCCTGTTGTTCCATTTTAAATGATTTTTTAAATACATTTAAATAAAAACATGTAAGGGAAGATATAATAAATAATACAAACCCATTATTACATACCAATTTTAGTTTTAGGGATTATATAATAAATAATACAAACCCATTATTACACACCAATTTTAGTTTTAAGATGTTGATGCTACATGTTCATACTTCAATCCACGGACATGGATAGGATATTGTTGACCATCCTGTATAATGTTCTACATATAGAAAAATCATATTTTGTTTTTGGATAATTTTAAAGATAGAAATGTATTTTAAAAATGTAGAAATTTTAGTTATTTTTATTAGTTTTTAATTTGTAAAATATAAAATGTTTGGTAATTTTATATAGTTTTTATAAAATTTGGGCTATTTTTAAGGTAAAATAATTTTACTCTATAAAATTTGAATTTGGTCCAATCATTTAAAAAAAAATGAAAATTGACTAATTTAAAAAAAAAAAAAAACATAAAAAATTAGCTATGAACCATACATAACTCCTAATTTACTTGTTTTTCATATTGATTTAAAAAATTCTACTCTTTACTAAATGTTTTAACAAATAATATTACTAGATCTAGAATTTGGAAATGGAAAAGTAATTTGTAATATATATATATATACTATATGTTATGTCATGATTTAAAAGAATTTTGATATCTTTTAATGATTTCTTCTTACATGAAATCATAAAATTTTGTTATATATTGAAAACAATTATATTAATAAAATTAGTTTGTCATTTAATATATTGTTAATGTCTTTCTAATAATAATATGTGTTAAATGTATATTTATTAATTTATATAGATATTGCTAATTGTGTTTAGCTTGGGTGGTCTGGAGGAATGATTGTTGTCCTCTTCATTTGTGTTCAATTCCCTTAATAACATATTCAACTCATAACAAGTATATTGTTATAGTTATTTAACTTATCTATCTTGTTATGGAAACCCGTGATAGGAAGAAGAACATCTCAAGGAATAAAGCGAGAAAGATAATTCATAATAGGAAGAAGAGCATCTCAAAGAATAAAAAAAAAAAAATAGTCCATAAATACAAATGACATCATGATAATAAGCAAAAGTCAAATGTCAAAATAATTATTTATTAAATTTATTCTTAAAGATGTGAATGAGTGGTTTCAAGGATTCACTCAATACTAAACCATCATCTCTGTTGAAATTTTGAGGATGTTTTGATTTATGATAGTGCTTAGCCAGTGCAGATTTTTTAGTCCTATCATATATGATATCGATGCAATGTTCCTTCAATCTAACCTTCAGTGAGAGACTAGTCTCACCCACGTATATTTTACCGCATGAGCAGGGGATTGAGTAGACCCTCTTTCTAATCTTAAAATCTTTAACATTATAAGAGCAGGGGATTGAGTAAACACTCTTTCTAATCTTAAGATCAATAAAATTTTTAGCATCATCAAGAATGTTCCTTAAGGAGTTAGGGAGGAGAAGGCAATCTCAATATGTTTTCCTCTCATAACCTTAATTATTCTATCGGTTGTTCCTCTTACGTTTTCCTCTCATAACCTTAATTATTCTATCGGTTGTTCCTCTTATGTAAGGAAGAATAGCTCTTATTATGCTCTCCATTTCTTTATCATGTGCCCTATTCTATGATTTTTCACCCTTCTTAATGCATTTTAATAAAAATAACTTAAACTAAATTATGTATTACATTATATATTGTAATTTTTAATAAATAAAATATTAATTTTAATAAAAAAAACTATATATATGATTGTTTATATATATATAATTTTTGGTTATATATTAAAGTTACAAGTTTTTAATTAATTAAATTATATATTCTTAAAATTTAAATATAGATAATAAAAAAAACCATATAATTTCTTTTGAAAATGTGTACAGTGTCGAAGATTTTTTGATCTTTTAAAAAATTATATTTTTTTTTTAGGTGAGGAAGGAAGATCAGGAATTGAAGAAATCGCATGCTAGGGTTTGACAGTCACAGTCTCAACAACGTACATAATGGTTACCAAAGGGGGCAGGAATGACACCCCATCATACAAGCAGGTAGTGGTGGACAGGGGGAAAGGCCCACGAGGCATTGGTTTTAAAGAACCACTGACGAGCACCTTGGGATTAGGATTGAAAAAGAACCAGGAGAGCAACCTGGAAAAAAAGGATCGCATGGGGGAGGAAGCTAGAGAAACCCAGAAGGTTGCGTAGGAACCAACGAATCCCAGTGGGGCAGATGGGTGCAACCCATGTAAACCTAAAACAACAATGATACCCAAGGTTATACTGGAATACCCACAGACGCAACTCTATCGAGACCAAATGAATATGCATGCACTTATCTACAAGTTCATGGGGTTGTGGCCCACAAAAAGAATAATGTGCAACTGGATAAAATATCAATGGAAGCCATGTGCAGAAGTGGAACTCCACCTGGGTTCGAAAGGATTCTTCAGAGCAGTCTTCATGAACTTAGAGGACATGGATAGAGTCTTTGAGGGGGGGGCATACTTCCACGCCTCAACAGGGTTGTACATGCGGTCGTGGAAGGAAAACTTCTCCCCGGAGATAAAAACCTTTAAAAATGTCCCAGTATGGTTGAGGTTTTACTCCTTACCGCTAGACTACTGGTTGTTGTCCACCTTCGAAGCAATCGGGAACAAACTTGGAAAATATGTTAAGACATCGGAAGAAACCCTAAAAGGGATATATACATCCTATACAAGGATTTGCATAGAGATGGATGTGTCGGGGGCACTCCTGGAAGCCATAAGCCTGGAATTCAAGGATGAGGAATGGATACAAAGCATCAATTACGAGCATATCCCATTTAGATGTAGAATATGCCATGAACATGGACACTTAATCAGAGAATGTCCACTCAATAAAAAACAAGAAAAAAAAAACACCAAAGCACAACAGGATGAGGACGGGTTTGTAAAACCAAACCACTTAAATAGAGAAAACAAGAAACCAAGAAAATCCCCAACAGAAAGAAACCTGGAAGCCATGACTAGACAAGAAGGACGGGACAGGGCTAACTAAGGGGAAGAAGGAGGAAAGGAAAAGACAAAAGCTAGAGTAGCTAGGGAACAAGCAACTCAGGAGAACACTGATATTCCATGCAATAAGAGAGAACAAGGAGGTAGTGCAAGTCCAATGGAAGGAGGAATCGAATATGCCAACACCCCAATGCAAGAGGCAAACGAAGATTCAGAGATGACACCAAGCGAGGTAGGAACGAAAGATCCTGATCTCATAGAAATTGTGGAAAGGGAAGGAATAGATCTCCCGAACATCTTGGAGCAATGGAAAAAGTAGGGAGTAGACAATGTACCAGTGGAGCAGCTAGATCGTATCCAATACCTTTTCCTACTAAGGGAGGAAGCAAAATCTAGAGGGATCAAGCATACGCATGGCGAGATAGGACACCTAGGAATCAAAGTAGGCGAGGGAAACCCACAACATTCACCCAAGCAGATGAGGCGAAAGAAAGGTAGGAAATCAAACAGCGTAGCCCTATAAGAACTCGGAGCCCTGCTGATAAATTCAGGTAAGATCAAAAGATCTTTCCCAAATCCCCCCCACATGTTTAAATGAGTATTATAACATGGAATATAAGAGGCCTAATAGCCCACGAAAGCAAAGAATCCTTAAAAATAGATTGAGGAAGGAACAACCTGACCTTGGTTTCATTCAAGAGACAAAATGCACTATAGACAGAATGGAAACAATCAGTAAAAAATATTGGAGCAAGTACCAGATGTTGGTTGTTGAAGGCCAATAGATGGCATGCGGTATACTCACCTTATGGAATTCACAATCATTGAACCTACTAGCAATTGAAGCTACGAGACACACACTCTCGGTTAACATGAAAATTATAGGTAACATTGAGGAGATTCTATGCACCAATGTGTATAGCCCCTAGAGGTTGGAGGAAAAAAGGAGAATGCTTGTAGAGCTAGAAAATCTAAAGGTCGGATCCTGCAACCTCCACTGGATCATGGCAAGGGACTTCAACATAATCACGACACTTGCGGAGAAAAAAGGGGGCACCGGGAGACTGGATAGAGATGCGAAGGAATTCTCAGCTTTCATTGATACAATAGAGATGGTAGACATCAGAACCAACAATGGTCAGTTCACCTGGAATAAAAAACGAAGCAATCAATACCAAGTAGCTACAAGGCTAGATAGATTCCTAGTGTCGGAATCCATCAATCTACAGGGACTAACCTTAGATTGCAGCATCCTGCCATGGGGGGGTTCAAACCAATGGCCAGTCCAATTGGAAGCAAACTTCCAAACCACTCCGAAGAACAGACCTTTTAGATTTGAGAAATTTTGGATCGAACATCCCACCTTCAAGGAGCACATCAACCAATGGTGGTGAGAGGAATTACCGGATCAAGGGACAACGATGTTCAAACTTTATAAGAGACTCAAGTACATCAAAAACAAACTCAAAGAGTGGAACAAGGAAATCTTTGGGAACATAAACCAAGAAAAAAAATATCGAGGATAGAATGAGGATACTCCAAGAACTCTGCATAGACGAGGGTTGCATAGAGGATCGGAAAAGAGAAGAGATACAAATGACCTAGGAATGGGAAACAATATGCCAATAGGAAGAAACTCTCTGGTGCCAGAAATCCAGAATCAGGTGGCTAAAGGAAGGGGAGAGGAATACCAAGTTTTTTCATAGAACCACCATTGCAAGAAGAACCCATAACAAAATCCTGAAGATTAAGGATCAGGATGGGATCAAAAGAGAATCCCACAAGGAAATTGAAAATACATTGGTCAATCACTTCCAGAGGATAGCCCAAGAACCCAACCAAGACAGAACTGAGGCCATACAAAGGATAACTCAACACATCCCCAGGTTGGTCACAGAGGAACAAAATATCAATATAAACAAACCTATAACAAAGGAGGAAATCGACCAAGTGGTCCAAGAAATGCCCAATGGAAAGGCCCCAGGCCCAGATGTCTTCACAGTGGAATTTTTCAAAGCCTATTGGGAAGTGGTTAAACATGATGTTTATGGGGTGGTGGAAGACTCTAGACGTTCGGCCTCCATCTTGAAAGCGTTAAATGCCACAATGATCACTCTAATACCAAAAGAAAATGAAGCAAGGACCCCAGATCGTTATAGGATGATAACTTTATGCAATGTTGTTTACAAGATAATCTCCAAAGTCGTAGCCAATAGACTAAAACCACTCCTACCCACACTAATTTCATAGGAGCATGCATGTTTTGTAGAAGGAAGACAAATATTGGATAACATCATCCATGCCCATGAACTTATACACACTCTAAAAAGCCAAAGGAGAGGGGGGGATGATAATACAACTTGACCCAATGAAGGCTTACGACAAGATTAGATGGCATTATATGGCCAAAACACTAGAAGCCTTTGGGTTTGAACAACATTGGATCAACTAGATTGTCAATCTAGTCTCAATGACAAGTTACTCGCTCCTAATTAATGGAGCCCCAGCAAAACCCTTCTGGCCTACGAGAGGCATCAGACAAGGAGACCCGATGTCCCCCTTCTTGTTCATTCTGATGATGGAAGGGCTTAGCAGAAGCATAAAAAGCGCAATTGTAGTAGGGGAACTAAAAGGAATCAAACCCTTTGAATACTGTCCAACCTCCACATACCAACATTTCGTTGATGACACCCTACTCCATGGCACACCCACAGTCAAGGAAGCAAAAACCTATAAAAGAATATTAGAAGACTTTGGGGAAGCCTCAGGGGTGAAGATCAACCACTCCAAATCCATGATTTATTTCTTCAACACTAATCCTGCAATCCAAAGAAACTTAGCCAACATTCTGGGGTTTGAACGCAAAACAATCCCAACAAAATACTTGGGAATTCCCCTAACAGACAGAGCTTGCAAAATGGCAACGTGGGAAGGACTGATCAACAAACTGCAGGAGAGGGTAAAAAATTGGACTTACAGATCTCTCAACCTGGCAAGGAGGCTTATCCTCACCAAAGTGTTCCTACAAGCAATTCTGACGTATATGATGTCAGTGTTCCCTACTCCCAAAGGAATACTACAAAAGATAAGAGCCATTCAAAGAGATTTCCTATGGTGAGGTGCTGAAAATAAAAAGAAATGGGCCCTGGTAGCCTGGGAGAAGGTTTGTCGACCAAAAGGAAAAGGTGGCCTGGGGTTACAAGACCCACAGATAACCAACGAAGCCTACAGAGAAAAAATCTGGTGGAGATGGGTCAAGGACAAATCAATACCATGGGAAAACCTCTGGAAGGCCAAGTATGCCCCGAAAATCAATGATCAAGACCGAATTCGACTCATGGGAACAAGGGAGGGATTAACCATCTGGAATCTCACCTGGCGCAACAAGCACTGGATTCATAAATATAGCTTCTAGGAAGTTAAAAATGCTCAAACTACCAGATTTTGGGAGGACACGTGGAAACAGGAACCCAGAATGGAAAATCTGGACAGGGAGGAGCTCCAACAGGAAATGACTGCGCAAGGAAAAACAACAATCCATCACTACTAGAAGCCAAGAAATGATAGTGATAGATGGAGGACCTAGGACAAACTCAATCCACAAAATAGAGTCCATATCAAAACTCTAGCGAAAGAGGTGGAAGAGGAATTGAGGAAAAAGAAAATTGCAATCTCATAGGATGAGGACCAATTAAGGTGGGGCGGGGAAAATGGTGGGGAATTCAACTTAAAATAATCATGGTTTTACATCATGGACCAGGATCAAGAGAACCCAACGCAGTAGTGGGGAAAGATCTAGAGCAACCCCCAATGGCCAAAAATCAAAATGTTCAAATGGTTAGTCCTCCACAACCAAATTCTAACCTGGGGAAAACCTCGAGAAAAGGGGTTATATAGGCCCTTCTCGTTGCCACCGCTGTCAAGCTAAGGAGGAAACAACCAATCACCTTCTTGATGAGTGCAGTTACACATCAGAGCTATGGGATTGGGCGGCAGGCATATACCGCCAGTCTAATAGAATCTAGGGAAACATCAGCGCAACCATCAACAATTGGAATGAGAGCTACAGCGAAAATGAAAAGGTGAACCTTTGTTGGAACCTAACGTCGAGGATGATCATCTGGGAAATATGGAAGGAGAGGAATCGACGCATCTTCAGGAATGAAATCCTACCGGAAGGAAATCTCAAGGATGCAATTATCTTACAAATACGAAAAATGGTGCAGAGCCGCAATTGCAAGAAGGAAACAACGCAACTCACAGATCATGACTTCCGCATCCTAGAGTTTTTTCACCTAAAATACGGCCGCAACATCACAACAGTAGGGTGGGATCCACAACTCCAACTAGGAGACCGCAACTGGACCCCCCCTCCATTAGGGTTCCTTAAATTAAATTTTGATGGGGCGGAAAAAGGAAACCCAGGAGTTGCAGGGATGAGAGGGGTGATCAAAGACAGTGGTGGTAACATCATTTGGTTGTATGATGGGAGTATGGGAAACTCAACCAACAACGCAACGAAATTTGGAGCCCTAGAGCTTGGCCTTGAAATCCTAAGGCACAAAAGGATGACAAACACTATCGTGGAAGGTGACTCCACCCTGGTCATCAATACAACAAAGAGACTCCAGAACGTTACTAGAGTGTGCAAGGTTTAGAGACATTGGGGCCTGGCTCTCTCCCTATAGAAAATCCAGGAGAATATAAAAACTATGAACACATTGGAGTTGCGTTGGGTCTGCAGGTCAACGAATGGCCTGGCGGACAGACTAGCCAATGAGGGGGTTGGAAAGGAAGGCTTGAAACTAGACACTACCTGGATCCGCCTCCCAAATGACCAACTCAGAACAGACTGCATCCACCTAGCAACAAAATACTATGAAGGCAAGTTAAATAAGGAAGGTCACATCGAGAAGGGTAGCGTAAGGCCTGGCGACATGCAAGCAAGAACCAGGAAGGATATGACTACCAAACACTCAATCACCAATGACCATGCAGGATCAACATAAACAGTCGACATGGGTACGACAACAAGACCCTTGCAACAGAAAGAATTGCGGGGAAATCACGTGGGAAATTATAGACGACAAACCACATGCAACAAGTGATGTAAGGCATGAGGGAGTGACATGGTTCAGAATCGGTCCTCTAGGCCAAAGTATAGGTATAAAGAGTAGCACAGTAGGATCTCAAGTGAGCAGGGGTAGGGATCCACATAGGGATAAGGACGAGTCATCATGATCATACAAGTTTCCACCGGGAAAAGGCACGGGAGGGATCACCACTACGGACAAGCCATGATTGGAAGAACAAGATCACAGCAGGAGAAGATCAATAAGAGGAAAGACATCATGAATAGCTGCAATCAGAAGGAGCACAACTGCAGGGGCTACCACAGACACAAGGGCAGGGAAAGGAATAATCCCTATGAAGTGAGGTATAGGCTGAGTAACCAACAAAGGAGTTGTGACAGACCAAACAGGATGGTGAGAATGAAGCGCATGCATAGGAAGAGGAATCCCCTTGGAAAGGATGTTCTGAATATTCCACAACGGGTGTCAAGAATGGAGCAGGTGGAAAAGTATATGGAAGGCACCTTCCAAACTCTAGTTGTGCCAAAAGGAAAAGTGACCATCATCCACTGGGAAAAGGAAATCAAAGAAAAACACAAGGCAAAGCTTGGGATGCACTAGCACAGGAAGCAGACTGGGTAACTGATTTGGGGGCCATGCAGCCCAGGGAAACCCTCTACCATAAAGAAAAAGGAGATGGCGTGGCTAACTAAGATGATGATCGAAAAAGGAAGAAGCCAGATGGGAGGATAACACAGATCACAAAAAAATGCTAGACGAAATCCTGAGTCGCCTCAGTAGCCTGGAAACTATTACCAAACTGTTAGTTGAGGTCAAGAAGGATCAAAAATCCAAGATGGAGCGGTTAGCTGCTCAATTTCACCTTTATCTACGCTATGTCCATCACATGGACATCACACCAGCCGATGGATACGGTGCACCAAACCACATCAAGAAGACTCGCAGGATCTCCCAGAAGGAGGATAACAAGAATCAGGTAGATGACGGGAAGAAACACATCATTTTCCTAGACGAGTGAATTGTTAGTTGAATAGTTAGTTCGACCACTAGCCTCTTGGGCCTAGTGCGTAGTCTCTACGTCTGTTTTTTTATGTCTATGTTTCTTTTCCTTTTCAAACTGGTTATGGTGGGACTGGCCTAGTTTCCCCTGGTGGCAGACCAATCCCACCCCTTGTATATATCAGTAAGTGCAACTCGGGAACCCCTGGTCTAGTTTCCTACTAGGCAGGCCAGGAGCCCCCCCTTTTTTGTATCATAATCTTTTTTGCAATAATACAACTTCTTACACTCACTTACAAAAAAAAAGAAAAAAAAAATTTAAATATAGATATTCTAAGAAGGATTTTAGAGCCCTCATCTCAATAATTTAACTATTTAATTTGCATATTTTAGTCCCTTCTCCCATGTTTGATTTAAGTTGGAATATCTTCTTGAAAAATGTATTCAATATATCAAGTCAAAGGAAGGAGATACTTCAGTAAAACAATGAAGTATCATTTTGAAAAAATTTATTATCAAAATGATAGGAAAGTAAATGATAATCATGTAAACGGTTGGGGTTTACAATTCTTGTAACCGTTTCTCCCTAGGAGTTAGGAGATCACCAACCAAAAATCATCAGGGGTATGGTATAAATGTCAGGATATTGATCAAAGGCTTTTATGGGCGCATTGTAAGGATTAATTTGAAGATATTTTTGAATAAATACAAATACGGATTGAAGATTCCAGATCTGGTCAAATTCGAGTTATGTGTTTCTCTGTTGTTTCATATTTTTCATATATATATTTAATGAATACTTAACTACAATTTAATACAACCTCTACTGTGGTGAAAAATTATTCTTGCTATTTAAGGGTTTACAACTTTTCCTCTGTATCGGCTATCAGCAGATATAAGACCT
Organism: Picea engelmannii; assembly: GCA_009831015.1. NCBI lineage: Eukaryota > Viridiplantae > Streptophyta > Pinopsida > Pinales > Pinaceae > Picea > Picea engelmannii. The sequence continues at coordinate 199,631 of ML786731.1, read as the reverse complement.
GCAAATGTTTTAAATTTCAATATCATATGCTTCATTAAGAGTTTTTCCTGGTTACTTTCTTCTCATGTGAACAAAGTGAGATTATTCTTTAATTTATGCCTCACCCTATTCGGTAGATTTATGTTTTCTTTTCACTTCATGCATCTCCCCTTTTTCAAAATTTAACTTAGATACCAAAAACGGCCTTTGATTTCGTCACACTATTTATTCAAGGTTTTTGGATTTCTTTTTACATGTTTTGAAGCAGAAATAACAAACTCTTAAAGAAAACATAGGTTTTACCCTTTCTATCCTTTTCACCCATGATTGTCCCAGTCACGAGACAACCTAATATCAAACTTGAACTATTGGATTAAACGAGCATTGCTTTGAATTTATTTAACACCATTTTACAGACAACAAACAACCGAGTTGAGTTAGAGAACTCATGGGCGATTATTGAAAGAGACATTAGCATCTAGGAAAACTGGGAAGCTAGACAAAGACTGTTAAGTAACCAACAATAACCCTTTTCATATAACCTACCTTTTTATCCTTAGCCCTCTCTTTCTTTTCGTATGACTTGACGGTGTACTTTAGAGCCTTAAAGTACAAACTCAGGAACAACAATCACAATCTCTAATTTTGTTTTGATCTCCAAGTAAAATTATCTTTTAAACATTTGGTAGCTTAGTTACAATATAATAGCCTCCCTAAGGAAGATATTTTTTTTACTTTTTTCTAGGCTTGGATTGGTTTCCTCCTATGGTAACCCAATCCCATTAATATTTCTTGTATATCTTTGTTGTTTTCCAGAAGGAAATATAATGTGCTTACTTACAAAAAAAAATAGGTTCCATCACAACTCACAGTTTTGCACCTAGAGACCAAAAATAGAAACAAGACATATCATGGAGATTCTGAATAACCAGGATGATGAGTCAATCAGGCACATCAAATTGATATTGAGATAGTGTGAATAGAGAGGTGAAAAATGGCAAGCAACCAGGGGAGAAAGGGATGACACATTAATGTCACAAAAGGTAACTCATACGATACAAAGGATTTTGACGCTAGTTGGGTGCATGGGACATGTCAATTCAATCAAGAGTAAAATGATGGAGGGAAAACACAATAATCTAGCAAGGAGAGGGATTCTAACAGGATCAGAGAGCACACTCTCATGTCAGCCTGCAATGCATGAATTTGGAGGTGATAAATGGAGAGAAAGAATGAGGTGACAATATGATAAGGTTCCACATTCGAGAAGCTATATAGGCCTTTGGGCCTGGGATTTCATAGAGAGGGGAGACCCAAAGGAGAACCGAATAGAGATCATTCCAAAGAATATCACTCCTTTGGACCTCGAAAATATCACAAGAGACTTCACTTGGCTAGCCCGATCAAGAAAAATCGATGAGGGGAGTGCAGTAAGGATCAAGGTTTTGGCCACATATAACAATACAATAAAATTTAGGCTTTGTAAATGAAGTGAAAATAGAAAATAATGCAATGGTGAGAAAAGCAAATTTGGTTGGGGTTCGAAAAAGACAAGGATTAATTATGTATGTTGAATGTTGACTTCAAATGGTAGACAAGATCTAAATAATGATAATTCTAGTTCATTTGGAAAGTGGCCCTCGTTGCTTTAGCTTCTTTTTCTTTAGCTTCATGCATTTCAAGGATGAAGAGGTCATGTAATGTTATAAAAACAAGATCGCGGAGAAATAAAATAAGACAAATGTGGAAATAAAACACAAAAGATAAACAATACAATAGAGACACATATATGTGTGGTTCACCCAGTGTGGGATACGTTCACCAGAGAAATTTCCAAGTACTTCCTTTATTATTATCCAACAAATGAAGGGATACGACCTACAACACACATGTTGTAACTTCCTCTTCTTTCTCTCACAGTCTCCTCTCTCAAAATACAATATTCATCATGATCCACAACAACAATACAATTCCCTCATAAATGAGGGTTTCCTTCTAGGGAAAAAAATCCTAACACAAGTTCTACTGTCAGATCTGCGACCTTCTATTCAATGGTCCATATTTACTATGAAATTACAATATACATTTACAAGGAAATTTTTCCTTCAGGGGCTTCGCTCATGAACCCCCGTTGGGGGCCCAATTTACCCTGGACCCCGTAGGGGGGGGGAAGCCCTCCTTGCAATCTCCCCGCGTGGAGGGGTGTATAGTCTTCATGGAGCATAAACATGGCTGAAAACAAAGACCTATGAAACAAGAAGATAATCAGGCTCCACAACTAACAATCTCCCACCTTAAGACCGATCACAACAACTCCACAATTGGTGTACATGTTGGACTATACTCCACCTTGGACCTGGAAAATTTATCATATTCACCTTCATGCTTGAAGACCAACGGAAACTGAGCAGGAACTCAATTTCTCCATGATTACTCCATTTGTTAACATGTTTGTAGGATTATAGCTAGTGTGTATCTTTTCCAACTTCAAATGTCCATCTTCTAAGACGGATTGTATGAAATGGTACCTAAGTTGTATATGCTTAGTATTCGAATGGAAGGCTGAGTTATTTGAAAGATGAATGGCACTCTCGTTGTCACAGTACAACCTATTATTCTCTTGCTTCTTTCCCAAGTCCTCCATAAACCTATGTAACCAAATGATCTCTTTACTAGCCTCTGTAGCACCAACATACTCAACCTTTGTTGTTTGAAGTGCAACAACCTTTTGCAGTTTCGAAATCCAACTTACTGTTGTTCCACCTATAGTAAAAAAATACCCTGTGGTGCTCCTCATGCTATCTTTATCACCTGCCATATCTGAATCAACATATCCTTGTAGAACGGTGTTTGAACCTCCAAAACATAATGCATGAGTAGCAATACCTCTCAAATACATGAGAATCCATTTTACTTCCTCCCAATGTTCTTTACTTGGATTGTTCATATACTTGCTCACAACTCCCACTGCATGTGCAATATCTAGTCTTATGCAAACCAACACATACATCAAGCTACCAATTGTTGATGAATAAGGAACCCTGGACATGTATTCTATCTCCCCTTATGTCTTGGGACATGTTTCTTTGGTTAATTTGAAATGGTTGGCCAAAGGTGTACTAACTGGTTTTTCATTTTTCATTCTAAACCTCTCCAACACTTTCTCTATGTACTCACCCTGAGACAATGTTAAATTGTGATTTTTCCTATCTCTTGTTATTCTCATACCAAGGATTTTCTTTGTAGCACCCAAATCCTTCATCTCAAATGAATTAGCTAATTTCTTCTTGAGCACATTTATATCCTTCATATTAGACCCTGCAACAAGCATGTCATCTACATACAATAGCAAGATAATATATCTTACATTTTATAGCGTTTTAAAATAAACAAAGTGATCAGAATGAATCTACTATAACCTTGTTTTGTCATAAACCTATCAAAATTCAAATACCACTGCCTTGGCGCTTTCTTTAGGCCATACAAGCTCTTCTTCAATCTACATACCAAATTTTCCTTCCCTTTGACCTCATACCCCTGTGGTTGTTGCATATAAATCTCTTCCTCCAAATCCTCATGGAGAAAAGTTGTTTTTACATGTAACTGCTCAAGATGTAAATCTTCTACTACCACAAGACTTAAAATAGTCCTAATTGAAGTCATTTTAACAACAAGAGAAAATATTTCATCAAAATCTATACCTTTCTTTTGTGCAAACCCCTTTACAACAAGTCTAGTCTTGTATTGTTTTTTGCCTCCATCTTCTTCCTTCAACTTGTAAACCCATTTATTCTGCAATGCTCTTTTTCATGAAGGAAACTGAACCAAATCCCAAGTCTAGTTATTTACCAGGGAATCCATTTCCTCTTTCATGCCTTTCTCCCACTTCTTTTTAATGTCTACCTGCATTGTCTCTTCATAACATTCTGGTTCGAAAGAATCAATCAACAATAAATAATACAATGAAGGAGAGTATCATCCAGGGGGTCTACTTAACCTGGTATATATTCTAACAATACTTTCAGGAGTTTGAGGTACATGTTGCTCCCATTGTTGTACATTTTCTGGTACCTTTGGAATTTATTTTTCAGTGATCTCATCAAGCACTGTGTATTCTAGTTATTCTTTTTCTTGTTTCTTTCCCTGCAACTGATCTTTGTACATTACCTTCTCATTGAATATGACATCTCTACTCCTAATGATTTTGTGTTTTTCATAATTCCATAAGTGATAACCAAAATCATTAATATTGTATCCAATAAAGGTACACTTTTGTTGGCATGTTTTCAGAAAGAGGCAGAGTATGTGTGTTTGTCATTGATGGCAAAGATCACGACCAACAACACAACGATGATCGTATGGCAAGATTAGAAGCGAAACTCCATTTCGGTTATCAAAAGCTAAACTCTATTTCCAAGTTTTGGATACCGGGAATTGGAAGTGTCAAAACACTTCACCACAGGAATGCCAAAATGTCAGAATGCTGAAATGCGAAAAACACCTTTTGGTGCAAATTTCGGATACCGGGAGTTGGAAGTGTCAAAACACTTCACCACAGGAATGCCAAAATGCGAAAAACACCTTTTGGTGCAGGTTTCGGATATCGGGAGTTGGAGTGTCGAAACACTTCACCACAAGAATGTTGAAATGCGAAAAACACCTTTTGGTGCAAGTTTCGGATACCGGGAGTTGGAAGTGTCGAAACACTTCACCACAGGAATGTCGAAATGCGAAAAACACCTTTTGGTGCAAGTTTCGGATACCGGGAGTTGGAAGTGTTGAAACACTTCACCACAGGAATGCCGAAATGTCGGAATGCCAAAATGCGAAAACACCCTTTGGTGCAGGTTTCAGATACCGGGAGTTGGAGTGTTGAAACACTTCACCACAGGAATGTTGAAATGTTGAAATGAGAAATGGCGAAATAAACACAAGACCCTGTGGATTTAATCTAACGGTGCTAGTTATTTGAGCATCTGATCGAAGTGTTATTGTTGATCTTCATGATTAATTGTTCGGTTACGATTCAGTTAGAAAAACTGAATCATGGTTCTTGGACGGTTGGTGTTTTAGTTGTTGAAGCGTTGTTCTAGGGTTTGAGGGGTAACTGAAGGGGTTGTACAGTATAAAAGAAACGTGCAGTGACTGTGCAGGGTTGGTGGTTCTGAATGAAAAATGAGTTGAACTGTAAGTAAGGGAAAATTACAGTATGCGCAATGTGAGATAAAACTCAAAGATGAGTAACATATGAGGAATAGACAGAAGCAAGAGAAAAATTGCAAAACAACTTGAAGCAGAGAAAAATTGCAGAATAGATAGAGGAAGAGAAGAATGGCAGAACAGTTAGAAGCAGACCAGATTTACAGAACAGAGAAGAAGTGGTAAGAATCGATTTATCTGTGTTGTTGGTTATTCAATCATTTATTTATAATAAGGGAGGTAGGGTGTTGTTAGGGAGGACTGTCATCCTCTGATATTCGATTTGGTGCTTGAATATTGGGAGTTGTAGCTTCCATCTAGTTGTGGCTAGAAAATAGCGTGGCAGGGTGGTGCTCGGGAAAACACAAAGTTTTATGTATACAAGTTGGTGCTTGTATAAATCCAGTTGGTGTTGGAATATTTAGGGATTTGGTGCTTCCTTCTAGTCAGTGCTAGAGAAACCAGAGATTTGGTGCTCTCAAACAAGTTGGTGCTTGTATAAGTGGAAGTAGGTGATTCCATCCAGTCGGTGCTGGAACACTCAGGGAGTTGGTGCTTCCTTCTAGTCGGTGCTAGAGAAACCAGAGAATTGGTTCTCTCAACAAGTTGGAGCTTGTAAAACAAAGGTAGTAGCCTCACTTTGAGTTGGTGCTCAAACATAGATGATGTACAGAACTTAAAAGACTGTCTTTCATTTTGAAGAAGAAAAGGTTTTCTCCCTTTATGGGTTTCCTCGTGAAAATTTGTCTCTGTGTATATCTTATGTGTGACTAATGCTCATTATTTATGTTTTCCATATGTTGTATAATATTGATGATCACTTGAAGAAAGACTAAGAATGGTTTAATAGACTTAAAATTGTTTAAGCACAATAACAACTGATTCACCCCCCCCTCTTAGTTGTCTTAGTAATTTCAACAATTGGTATCAGAGCGGGTTCCTTTTATTTAAAGGTAGATCTGTAATATTAAACATGACAAGTCATGAAGGGACTTCAACCAATAAGCCTCCTATGTTTGATGGAACAAATTTTGCCTTTTGGAAGGTTAGAATGAGAACATACCTAATGGCCTTAGGTGTTGATGTTGGGGATGTAGTAGAGACTGGATATACAAACCCTGTTGTGTTGGCTTCCAAGGATGATAAGTTAGAATTTAGCTTTAATGCTAAGGGAATGAATGCTATATTTAATGGACTTGCAAAAGCCGAGTTTGTAAAGGTGATGCATCTTCAAACTGCCAAAGAAATGTGGGATAAACTTATTAGCAGCTATGAAGGAAATGAGAAAGTAAAAGATGCCAAACTTCAAACATTTAGGTTGAAGTTTGAACAACTAAAGATGAATGAAGATGAAACGGTTAGCAAGAATTTTTTAAGAGTTGAAGAACTTGTGAATGCCATGAAGGGTCTTTGTGAGAATATTGAAGAATCACTTTTAGTTCAGAAGATTTTAAGATCTTAGCTTGATAAATTTAATCCAAAAGTCTCTGCAACAGAAGAACTAAATGATCTTAAAACTTTGTCCATTGATCAACTCCTAGGAACTTTGACTACATATGAAATGAGAATCAACAAAGATAAATCCATTACTAGAGAAGCATCTTTTAAAGCAGACAAGAATATCGATTCAAATTTAGATGATATTGAGGCAAAATTTGTGAGAAGGTTAAAGAAAGGGTCAGGAAAATATCAAGGCAAGCTTCCCTTCAAATGTTTTAACTGTGGTAAGATAGGTCATTTTTCATCTAAGTGTCCCCATCAGAAAAAGGGCCAGAACTCTGATGATGAAAATAAGTACAAATTCAAGAAATATAGTAAAAAGAAAAGTTTGTGTGCAAACAATGACAATTCCTCAGAAGACATAGATAGTGATTCATCATGTGAAAACAAAGTGAATGATTTTATGCTTATGG
>ML786731.1:169896-192402 GCA_009831015.1 Picea engelmannii | reverse complement strand
TTGTTGAAGCAGTTTAAAATGAATGGTGAAAAACCTGATGAAAACTTTTCTCTACTAAAAGTGGAGTTAGAAGAGGCAAAGAAAATAGAAGACATACTGAAACAATAGTTGTGAGAGAAGAAAGCGAGGTGGGAAGCGTTAGAAGAAGAGATAGTAAAAACCAGAAAAGAAATGGACAAGTTTAAGGGATTGTATCACCAAAATATGCCAAGTATTAAAGCCTCAGAAGAATTAACCGCCATTCTAAATCAGCAAAGAAACCCAAAGTTGAAAGTTGGCTTGGGGTATGAAGAAGGATCAAGTAGTGATCATCCAAGTAATACAGAACCTATCAAGTTTTTCAAATCCTCAAACATTGACAACAGTCACTTTGCAGAAACAAAGAAAGAGAATCAACCACCAAGAAGGAATGAAAGAAAAAGTACCAGAACCGAATCTGTAGATCATAGATATTATCGGCATGAAAGAAATCGACCTCCTCAAAGAAGACAGACTTTTTCAAGGTACAAAGGTTTTTTCTATGGTTATTGTTTTTTCTTCTCTAATTTTGGTCACAAAGCTATAAATTGTTCTTTAAGATTTAGATATGAATAATCAAGATATTCAACGAATAACCATCTTCCACAACAAAGATCGAGACAACCAAGCAATAAACAACCTCATACTATAAATCATGCGATGGTTGGGAAAAGGATGCAGGTTAAACATAACAATAGTTATGAGCATAACAATTGCTATGATCTTCTATTCAGTGAACCAAAATGTTACATCTACCGTAATTATGGACATAAAGATGCAAATTGTTGATCAAGGAATTTTAAGCCAGATTCGAATCCTACTGCTGAAAATTTCAAGATTTGGAAGAAGAAAGAAAATGACAAGTGTAGACTAGTGTTATCAGCCCAAAGAGAAAAGAATCCCTAGTATATTGACAGTGGATGTTCCAAACATATGACTGGAGACAAAATTAAGTTTCTAACTCTAAGTGAAAGCAAATCAGGGAATGTGACTTTTGGAAATGATGCACCATGAAAAATAAAAGGTAAAGGAATGGTAAGTTTGAGTAATGGCAAAGGGAAAGATCAAGATGTGTTGTTTGTAGAAGGTATGAAACATAATCTGTTTAGTGTCAGTCAAGTCTGTGACCGAGGATGTGAAGTCATTTTTACCTCTAAAGACTATAGAATAAAATCTGTGAATTTAGGATATCTAGTTGCAAAAGGGATAAGAACATAAAACAATGTCTATGTGTTAAAAGAAGAAAAAGAAGAATTCCATTTAAACAAGTATGATGAAAGTTGGTTGTGGCATAGGAGACTTGGACACCTAAATTTTGATCATATAATCAAGTTCAGAAACAATGGGGCAGTAAAAGATCTTCCGAAGATATCAAAGCCATACGAATCTGTTTGTAAACCCTGCCAGATAGGAAAGCTTACTCGCACTCAGTTCAAATCTAAAAACTTTCCTTCAACAGAAAAACCTCTCCAGTTAGTACATATGGATTTATGTGGACCATCAAGGAAAGAAGGTACAGGAAAAGAAAATTATTTTATGTTGATTATTGATGATTATTCTAGACTAACATGGGTTGCCTTTTTTAAGGAAAAATCTGAAGCATTTGAAAAATTCAAAGTGTTTAAGGCTTTGACTGAGAATCAAACAGGAAAAAGATTAAAGGCAGTAAGGTCTGATAGAGGAGGAGAGTTTAGTTCATGGAACTTCAAAGAGTTCTATGATAAACATGGGATCAAAAGAGAGTACACAATTCCAAGGACTCCACATCAAAATGGAGTTGTTGAGAGGCAGAATAGATCAGTATAGCAAATGGCAAGATCAATGATGAATGAAAGGAACATACCTTAGACATATTGGGTAGAATAAATTCATACAGCCATTCATATCCTTAACAAAGCTCATCTCAAGCCACACAGTGATAAGACTCCTTATGAACTATGGTTTGGAATACCTGCTTCAATCAAGCATTTTAAAGTCTTTGGGAGTAAATGTTATATCAAGAACAATGATGAAAATATTGGTAAATATGATGATAGGGCTGATGAAGGTATCTTCTTGGGTTATGCTACAAACAGTAAAGGGTACATATGTTACAATAAGAGACTGCATAAATTGGTTGATTGTATAGACATAAAAGTTGATGAAGAAATCCCAGTCAGAAATGTAAGCAGTGTTGAACCAAGCACAGAAGATATAGTTGAAGATGAAGATGAACAGGTCCAAGGATCAGAAAGGGAAGAATATGAATAAGTTGAAGATACGAATACTCAGGTTGACACAAATCAGCAGAAAGAAGCAAAATCACCTCTCAGAATTGTTAGAAAGAATCCTGAAAATCAGATAATTGGAGATATAAATAAAGGAGTTCAGACAAGAAGGAAATTGATTAAAGACTCAGAACAATCTCATGTTGCTTTTTTATCTATGACTGAACCTAAAAAAAATTATGAAGCCATCTAGCATGATGATTGGATTAGAGAAATGAATGAAGAGCTTGATCACATTGATAAGAACAATAATTGGGAGCTTGTCCCTAGACCTGAAGATAAGAATGTAATAGGTTCCTAATGGGTGTTCAAAAATAAAATGAATGAAAAAGGACAAGTTGTTAGAAATAAAACCAGATTGGTCTGTAAAGGGTATGCACAAGTTGAAGGTCAGGACTTTGATGAAAATTTTTCACCAGTGGCAAGATTGGAGGCCATCAGAATGTTCCTTGCATATTCATTCCATAAGAACTTTAAAGTGTATTAGATGGATGTTAAGTCAACTTTTCTTAACGGAGATCTAGAGGAAGAAGTATATATGGAGCAACCTGAAGGATTCTCATTCACAGATAATCCTAATTATGTTTGCAAGTTGAAGAAGGCCTTATATGGACTGAAACAAGCACCGTGAGCTTGGTATTATAGACTAGACAAATTTTTACAAGACAAAGGGTTCAAGAAAGGTATTGTTGACAGCAATCTCTACATTAAGTCCGAAGGTGATAATTTACTAGTTGTTTTGGTTTATGTAGATGATATTATTTTTTGTTGTACTAATGAATCATCTGTCCAGTGATTTGCTAACTCTATGAAAATAGAGTTTGAGATGTCCATGATAGGAGAACTATCATATTTTCTTGGTTTACAAGTAAATCAGAGCTCTACAGGAATATTTATCTCTCAAGAAAAATATTTGAAAGAGATGTTGAAGAAATTTCAAATGGAGGATTCCTCTCCTGTTAGTACACCTATGGTGGTTGGTTGCAAGCTCAGTAAAGATGATATTTCACCCGATGTTGATCAAAGGACATACTGATCAATGATAGGCAGTCTTCTGTACATCACAGCATCTCGTCCTGATATAATGTAAGTTGTTGGAATGGTAGGTCGTTATCAGTTAGCTCCTAAACAAAGTCACTTGGTAGTTGTCACAAGGATATTCAAATACTTGAAGGGAACAATAACTTGTGGTATGTGGTATCCTAGAAATCAGAATTTTCAGTTAACTGCTTATTCAGATTCAGATTGGGCAAATTGTGTTGATGAGAGAAAAAGCACCAGTGGAGGAGCATTCTTCCTGGGTGACTCATTAGTAGCATGGATTAGTAAAAAGAAATGATCTATTTCCTTATCAACTACAGAAGCAGAGTACATTGTTGCTACTACTTGTTGCACTCAGATTTTATGGATGATACAAACTCTTGCAGATTTCAAGGTAACTTACACTGATCCCATTCCACTTCATTGTGATAACACTAGTGCCATCAGTCTCTCTAAGAATCTTGTACTTCATTCAAAATCTAAGCACATACCAATAAAATACCATTTTCTCAGAGAACAAGTTACAAACAGAATTGTTCAGGTGAATTATATTCCTTCCACAGAACATATAGCTGATATCTTTATTAAGTCGTTAGCAGTGACCCCTCTTGGATATCTTCGTCAAAAGTTGGGGGTTATAACTTCTTTCGTCTAATCTGTTCACCTGGTCAGGGGGAGTACTTATTGAATATCTGTTGTATTTCTAAGCTTCTCATAGTTGACAGGGGGAGTATGTACTGCAACAGCTCAGGGGGAGTGTGTCCCTTCTTTGACATTGATGTCAAAGGGGGAGAAAGTGTGGTAATTTCAAAGATGCTACAGTGGTATAATTGGATGTTCTTCAAGGGGTTGCCATCAATGCCAAAGGGGGATATTGTTGGCATGTTTTCAGACAGAGGCGGAGTATGCATGTTTTTCATTGATGGCAAAGATCATGACCAGTAGCACAACGATGATCACATGGCAAGATCAGAAGCAAAACTCCATTTTGAGTATTATAAGATAAACTCTATTTCCAAGTTTCGGATACCGGGAGTTGGAAGTGTCGAAACACTTCACCACAGGAATACCGAAATGTCGAAATGCCAAAATGTGAAAAACACCTTTTGGTGCAAGTTTCAGATACCGAGAGTTGGAAGTGTCGAAACACTTCACCACAGGAATGTCGAAATGTGAAAAACACCTTTTGGTACAGGTTTCGGATACCGGGAGTTGGAGTGTCAAAACACTTCACCACAGGAATGCCGAAATGAGAAAAACACCTTTTGGTGCAAGTTTCGGATACCGGGATTTGGAAGTGTCGAAACACTTCACCACAGGAATGTCGAAATGCCAGAATGCCGAAATGAGAAAAACACCCTTTGGTGTAGGTTTCAGATACCAGGAGTTGGAGTGTCGAAACACTTCACCACAGGAATGTCGAAATGCGAAATGTCGAAATAAATGCAAGACCCTGTGGATTTAATCCAGCAGTGTTGGTTATTTGAGCATCTGATGGAAGGGCTATTGTTGATCTTCATGATTAACTGTTCAGTTACAATTCAGTTAGTAGAACCAAATCATGGTTCTTGGACGGTTGGTGTTTCAGTTGCCGAAGCGTTTTTCTAGGGTTTGAGGGGTAACTGAAGGGGTTGTAAAGTATAAAAGAAACACGCAGTGACTGTGCAAGGTTTGTGGTTCTGAATGAAAAATGAGTTGAACTGTAAGAAAGAGAAAATTACAGTATTGGCAGTGTGAGACCGACAGTATGCAAAGTGTGAAATAAAACTCAAAGATGAGTAATAGATGAGGAATAGACAGAAGCAATAGAAGAATTGAATAACGGCTTGAAGTAGAGAAGAATTGTAGAACGGACAGAGGAAGAGAAGAATGACAGAACAGTTAGAAGCAGACCAGATTTATAGAATAGAGAAGAAGTGGTAAGAATCGATTTATCTGTGTTGTTGGTTATTCAATCATTTATTTATAATCAGGGAGGTAGGGTGGTGTTAGGGAGGACTATGGTCCTCTGATATTCAAGTTGGTGCTTGAATATTGGGAGTTGTAGCTTCCATCTAGTTGTGGCTAGAAAATAGGGTCGCAGGGTGGTGCTCGGGAAAACACAGAGTTTTCTGTATACAAGTTGGTGCTTGTATAAATCCAGTTGGTGCTGGAATATTTAGGGAGTTGGTGCTTCCTTCTAGTCTGTTCTAGAGAAGCCATAGAGTTGGTGCTCTCAAACAAGTTGGTTCTTTTATAAGTGGAAGTAGGTGCTTCCATCCAGTCGGTGTTGGAACACTCAAGGAGTTGGTGCTTCCTTCTAGTCGGTGCTAGAGAAACCAGAGAGTTGGTGCTCTCAACAAGTTGGAGCTTGTAAAACAAAGGTAGTAGCCTCACTTTGAGTTGGTGCTCAAACATAGATGATGTAAAAAACATAAAAGACTACCTTTCATTTCGAAGAAGAAGAGGTTTTCTCCCTTTATGGGTTTCCTCGTGAAAATATGTCTTTGTGTATATCTTATGTGTGACTGATGCTCATTATTTATGTTGTCCATATGTTGTATAATATTTATGATCACTTGAAGAAAGACTAAGAATGGTTTAATAGACTTAAAATTGTTTAAGCACAATAACAACTGATTCACCCCCCCTCTTAGTTGTCTTAGTAATTTCAATAACTTCTTAGATTTTGCCTCAAGCTTTGTTCTATTTTCTTTATCAATATGGACAAATGATTCACAACCGAAAGTATTCAAAAAAGAATAGTTTACCTTTTTACCTGTCCATGCCTCCTCCAGAATTCTACCATTCAAAGAGCTTGAAGGTCCTTTGTTTATTAAGAAAGCAACAATATCTACAACATATTCCCATAACTGTAAGGGCAAACCAGCATGTAATCTCATACTCCTTGCACACTCCATGATTGTCTTGTTCATCCTTTTTGACATACCATTTTCTTGTGGTGTTCCTAGAACTGTTCTCTCTCTACGAATCCCATGGTATGAACAATAATAATAGAACTCCTTACTGCAATATTCACCTCCATTGTCTAATCTGAGACACTTCAACCTTTTTCCTGTCTCATTCTCAACCAAATATTTCCATTTCTTAAAAGTATCAAAAACATTATATTTTTGTCGAATGCAATAAACCCAAGATCTTTTAGTTGCATCATCAATAAAAGTAACATAATAACACGAGCCACCAAGAGATGATACTTGATTTGGTTCCCATACATCTTTATGCACAAGCTCTAACCTTTCACACTTATTTTCTTTTCCGACTCTAAGAAATATGACTATCTTATGTTTTCCATAAACACAATTCTCATAGAAATCCAAATCAATTTGTTTAAGATCTGGCAACAAATTTATTTTGTGAAGTATCTGCATCCCCTTCTCACTCATGTGTCCAAGCATATGATTCCACAATGTTGTATCCACTCTTGTAGAAGCTAAAAAGATAGAAGATTCAATATTATCAGTACATAAATACAATGTACCTACCTTCTCTCCTTTCGTTATTATCAGTGATCCTTTGGTGACCTTCCATGCCTTATCTGTAAATATAGATATACAAACTTCACTTTCCAACTACCATGTTGAAATTAGATTTTTCCTTAGATCTAGAACATGTCTTACATTTTTCAACAACCATTGGTTTCCATTCCTTTGCTTTATTTTTACCTTTCCCATTCCAAGAATTTTGCATGGTGCATCATCACCCAAATGAACCTATCCAAAATCACCTTGAACATAATCTAGAAAATCTTTCCTATGGGATGTGGCATGAAATGAATCATTTTAATCTACTACCCAAGACTCAGAAATATTATCTACAGAAAGAATCAAATAATATTGTAACACATCACTTGTTACATTTGCTTCCTGATTTTTCTCCTGGACTCCATCTCTTTGTTTCTTTGGAGCTCTACAGTCTTTCTTCAGATGTCCTTTCTTCCCACAATTCCAGCACTCTATCTTTCCCAGTATGTATTTGGATCTACCCTTCCTATAATTCCCATGGTTCCTTGAGCCCTTTCGTCTATCATTTTTTCTTCCCATGTTCTCCATGTTTAACGCATTACCTGATGTCTCACATGTGCTTTTCCGTCGCATTTCCCTGCTAAGGATAACACCAACAACATCATCAAATTTTAAAGTGGTTGAACTAGAGATAGAGTTACTTATAGACATGACCAAGTGGTTCCAACTTTCTAGCAATGAGCATAAGATTAGAAGAGCCTTGACCTCATCATCAAAGTCCACTTTTACAGAACTTAGAATATTAGTAACCATATTAAATTCATTTAAATGATCTGCAACATACCCACCTTATGACATCTTCATATTAAATAATCTCTTCATTGGAAATACCTTATTAGACACCGAGGGTTTTTCATACACTTTAGCCAATGTGTCCATCAACTCCTTCATTGTATTTTATTTCGAAATATTTAAAGCCATCGACGCTTCCAAGCTCAACCGTATTATTCCTAGAGCCTTTCTGTCAAGAACCTCCCATTCTTCGTCCTTCATGGTCGTCGGATTCTTTGCTATTCCAGCCAATGATAGGAATATATCCTTCTGATATAAATAATCTTCCATCTTCGTCTTCCATAACTGGTAGTTTTTGTCATTAAATTTCCCAACCCTAAACGTTCCATCTTCCGCCATTTCTCTCACTCAAACCAGAAACCCTCTTTTTCTGTGAGTTACCTTTCGCTATGATACCAGTTGTTAGAAAAACAGGATCACAGAGCAATAAAATAATACAAATGCATAAATAAACACAAAAGATACACAATACAATAGAGACATAGATATACGTGGTTCACCCAGTGTGGACTACGTCCACCAGATAAATTTCCAGGTCCTTCCTTTATTATTATCCAGCAAATTAAGGGATACAACCTACAACACACCCGCTGTAACTTCCTCTTCTTTCTTTCACAATATCCTCTCTCAGAATACAATATTCTCCATGTTCCACAGTAGCAATACAATTCCCTCATAAAATAGGGTTTCTTCTAGGGAAAAAAATCCCTAACTTAACTTATATCGTCATATCTACGGCCTTATAGTGAATGGTCCAGATTTACTATGAAATTACAATATACATTTACAAGACATTTTTTCCTTCGGGGGCTTCGCCCTCAAACCCCCGTCGAGAGACCGCTTGCCCCCTGAACCCGCAAGGGGGGAAAGACCCTCCCCCCCCCCCTCCCCACGTGGAGGGGTGTACAGTCTTCATGGGGTATATGTTGGAGAAATTTCTATTTTTGACACACTAGTTCAGTAGGAGTTAATTGACTAGTTTTGTTTTAGAATTTTTATTTTAGATCATGACTATTATTCTATTATGCATGCATGCATTCTGATATCATGGAATGTTATTTCCTATATATGAGTGTATTCCACTCATTCATTGTATCATATTGAGCATCATCTATGTATCAATCATCAACTCATTGGAGTAGTGTGAATATATTTTCTCATTATTCCATATTGGATCTATCTTCCTTTCTTGATAAGCTTTGTTTGTACTTGATTTAGCTAGATCTCATGTGCAGGTTTTGATGAAACATTGACAATATAAACACGGATGAAAACAAATACCTATGAAACAAGAAGATAATTAGGCTCCACAACCAACATGTAAACGTAGTGACTCTGCAACCCTGCTCATGCAACCATAGAGAGAATAAAATCAGTTATGTGAGGAAGAATATACTTGCTAGTATATCATAAACATTGCATTATTTTCCTTTTCCTTTAAAATTTTATGAAGAAGTGTTGAGTTTGTTTGCAAAATGCAAAAAAAGGAAGAAGAATTTTCTCAAAGATAATTATCCATGATCTCGACCTTTCATAACAACTTTCTACTGTAAATAAATGTCATCAAAGTTGCATGTATCTGATTTCAAACTTATAGAAAGAATTGGAGATCTTGTGATTATAGTTATGAGTTTAAACTGAAGAAGATTATTAATATATGAGAGCTTCATCATAGATATGAAGACATTAGGCACAACGTGCAAGCAAGAGGATGCAAAATTTATGTATGTTCTTCAATAACTCATCTATTTAGGAAGTCCTCAAAAGAAAACTCATTCCATGCATGAAATAGAGCATCAAACTTTGTAGTCATATAGGATCATCAAATAATTCGAAATATGCAAAAGGTCACAAAGATAACTTGTCCATTTCATCATACAAATATCAACCAAGCATCATAATTCAAAAGGCATCATGAAGATATTTGAAAGTATATGATCAAAATGTTAGGATATTTAGACACTTAGGAGTTAGTTAAGATCAACTTGGTTTAATGTGTCATTAGGGAAAAGTGTGTTTCTTAGTGTGTTTCTTTAGTATGCATTTGTAGTTAGGTAATCTGATAGTTACGATATGTTCATAAGATAGAGTGATCAGACGGATCATATTCTCCTCAATCTTAATAGCTACATGGATATGTGGCTTAACAATCAATTGGTCCATGATCTCTATTTAAAGAGCATGGAGGGTCATTTTCCAATGATTGATTGTGAGAAATTCTCTTGTAAATCTCTTTGTAACTTGGTCTATTGTATAATTAGGTAAAAGTGTGTTTCTTTAATATGCATTAGTATGCATTTGTAGTTAGGTAATTCGATGGTCATGATATTTTCCCAACATAGAATGATCCAACAGATCATATTATCCTTGATCTTAATGGCTACATTGATCCATGGATTAACATATGATTGGTCCATGATCTCTATTTAAAAAGCATGGAGGTTCATTTATCGAAGATCGATTGTGAGAAAATATCTTGTAAATAAATAAATGATCCAAAGCTCAGGGAAGGATCCCTTCAACAATGAATCATCGAAGAACAAAAGAATCCAAAGATCAAGCTTGGATCGTATTAGTATCCTGATTTTCAAGGTATAGTCGTAGGGGTGTTAAGAGTTTGCAAAGTCATGCCTTGGTCTTGGGAAGACCAATGCATTCCTATTTTGATTCATTAAGTGTGTGATAATTAATCATGAGTCTAAGTTTGTTGCCATAAGTTTTGATATGATATGTCATAAAAGAGTCAAGTCATAAATCAAAGGTCTAGGGAAGTGTTTTCAAATGGTATCATGGATCATAATGAAATTTAATGAGAAATATGGAGTCATCATAAGTCATCATGTTGTATGTACTAATATTTCAAAGTGGTTTTGACAATTGTCTTGAAAAAGGGTCACACAATGTGTAAGTTCATTGTGCAAAGGTGGGCGCTATCCAAATTGTAAAATTGTTTCAACGGTCTAATCAATCTTTCAAATCGGGTTTGCTTGACATATGTAATTCCTTTTCCCTCCCCTTTTTCCATGCAAGGGATCTCTTTCATCAAATACACTCCTCTGTTATACCATATTTCAGAAAACTCGTGCGCTATGCAAACTATGTTCATTGCACTATGCAAACCTTGATTTATTTGCTACGCAATCTTTGTTTCATCTGCTATGAAAGCTTTGTTTCATCTTCTATGCAAGCTTTGTTTCATCTTCTACGCATCACCTATGATGCATAATTTGCATACTAAGGAGGTCTTGTTTCCTACCAGACAACTTTTTGAGTTAATATGATGATTAAATGACTGGATTTACCTTGGCTAGTTCCCTCGATCCCATTTCTTATAAACCCTAGCTTTGTTTCTCACTGTGTAAAGTCTCATTCCTTAACCCTAATCATCAAATTCTTTTTCCTCCATAGACACAAAGTGTTCAACATATATTTGTAGGATGGAAAGTCAAGGGAAGAAGAAATATAATAAGGGAGGGAGTATTTTAAGAATTGAGCCACAAAACTTGAAATTAGTAAAATTTGATCCAACAATTAGGGTTTCTTTTGAACATGCTGGATGCGTGAGATTTTTTGAGAAAATTAAGGGGTTTAACATGCAGCTGATAAAGAATTATCCCTCAATTTCAATGGAGTCTAGACATATTTTTTTTATCTTACTTTCCAGGTGTCAGAGGAAACAATATTTGTTGCAATTGAAATTCCATCTCAAGGGGAGAAATGGTTCAAAGGTATTCCCCTTGATTCCATCTTCTACATTGATTTCTTGAAGCCTAAGTATAAAAAGCACAGTTTTTGTACTACCATTACAAGAGAGTGCATATTGGAAAACTATGAAAATCTATTAAGAGTAATTCAAAGATATTTCACCTGTGAGGGCCGATTTGACAGGGTATATCAGTACCATATTAGGATTTTAATGCATTTCAGAGAAAAAAAACCCTTTAAATTTACCTTTTTACTTATACAGAAGCCTAGGTAAAATGTCATACAGAGTGCAGGATAAAGTTGACCAGGTTAAAACCAGTTTGTTCCATTTCTCTTTGGTGAAATTACTAGTGTCGAAAGAACTTAAGAAGTTGAACGAGGATTGGGATTCTTTCCTAGCTTCAATAAGGATTGATTTAGACCCCAAAGGAGATACTCCCCTATCAGATGAAAACATATCTCCTTTAGTCCCTGCGGAGTCTAATAGGAGGGAGAAAAGGTCTGCAGAACAAGACCGTGAGAAAGGAAAAGAAGTAGAAGGTGCTTCACTAAGCCAGCGAGCTAAGATAAAGGAAGAAAATTACACTTTGCAGATGAGGTTGTTGAAACACCAAAACTTAGTAGTCCAATTATAATATCAACATCCAAAATATTACCTACCCTACACACACAATTTGTTGAACATACAACTCAAGGTATTGGTAAAGATTAGTTCTAGTCAGGTGAAAAGGATGATATAATTGGAGAATTGCAAGAACATATTAAGAAATATCATCATGCCATAGCAGAGTTCCATTATAAAAACAGGGAGATGAATAAGAAACTTGCTTGAAGGGTTTCTAACAGTTCAACACCAAAAGAGGTATCAGTGTCAAAGACAGAATCAACACCAACAATTCCACAAAGTTCTAAGGAAGAAGGTAAAGAGAGAGTAGCTGAGCAGAGTCTTAAAACAATAGAGCTTCCCACACCTACAATTCCTTTGACAAGATCTTCAACTAGAAATTTGATTATAGAAAAAAAGCCTATAGAAGAAACACATGCATAGGACCAATCCATAAAAAATGAAAATATCCATACCTCACCTCGAGAAGGTGAGAGAAATCTCAAAAGGCTCAACAAACAATTAAGAGAAGCATGGGATTTGATTATTCAACTCAGGGAAGAGAAAAAAAAAAAAAAAAAAACAATACTTTGATAAACACCTTCATGAATGTGGACCAACCATCTCCAATGCCTATGCATATATTTCCAATGCTCATTCAAAGTTAAGAACAAATGCACTTTTGTATAGGCAAGTGAAAAATCTGAAAAAGAAAGAATTTGTCATTAAGGAAAGAAAATAGGACTCTGAAACTAAGGATGAAAGTTAATGATGAAGTCATGGGAAAGTTAGACCTACTTGCAGAGGTGGTTGAAATATAGGATCAATGATTTCACAGTTTTTTTTTTTTTTGATCAATAAAGGGCTAATATGTTTTGAGTTTTTTTGTCTGGAAAATAACGTTGCATAGAAATTGTGTAGCGATATCACGCTATGTAAGTGTTGTAAGTATATATTTGGTGAATAAATGGTGGGTAATGTTTTTGGGATGATACAAAGATCAGTTTTAGCCTCCATAGACTTTGTAGTTACCACATGTGTGAAGATAACTGAAGAAAAATATTCATTGTGTAAACTCGCTACGCAATTGTTGTAGCTTACAATGACACAGCGAGTTGCAGCAGATTTCTACACAAACATGTCAGGGAGCCTAGTCAACATTCAAATCAGTCTTAGATTCGTCTCCAACTATACCAAATGACTCACATCAGTCCTAGAGTTCAAGAGCATGGTGAAGAATATTCTTTTTTGAAGATACTCTTATGTAATTAATGTGGTCAAAACAAACTTGTATTTTTAGCAGATAGTTTAAGTTTGTTCCTATTTTTGTGTAACTAGATCCAAATATGAAGGAAGGTAGTTGAATTTTGACTTCCTTAGCTTAGGGATATATTGTGCCTATATATTGGATCATTTTTTAATGTACAAAGGGTTGGAAGAAGCATAGAGGACATTTTTTTTGAACATTTTGTAATTTTTTTGAAGTTAAATGAAATATTAGTGCAGAAGTACAGTGTTATTCATACCATAGATTCATGTGGTGGTGATATGAAGTGTGTTTTTCTTTCTCATGTATGTACCTCCTTTTTTCTTTTCTCATTTCATTTGCAACCTTTATATACTTAAAGTGGAAAGCTAATGGCCTGGAATTCATCTGATATTGATGCTTTAGATTCAAGCAATTTGAGTATTGTTATTTCTTCTTAACTCAACTAGAATTCATCCCAGCAAGTGCTCTGAATGTAGTTAATTGTTTTCTCTTTCTTCCATTATACAACAACAATATTTAAACTAAAATATGATCACCTATCTCTCCTCGGCTTCCTTGATAGTTCTACCTACAAGTCATTGATAGTTCCATTTGTTTCAAAGTTGAATCCATTTCCCAACAAGTTCATTTTCCTTCTTGCCAGAAAACTTTATAAATCTCTTCATCCAATCAAAGATCTAGCCATTGATACTTAAGAGAAACATGTCTTTCAGATACCAAGTGACAAGAGAGATCCCTCTCTGAACTGAAAGGGCTAGTTTCAGTTCTAAAGTGGTTTTGTGGTTACCTTTGTGATTTGATTCCTCAACCAAGCAATTTACATAGTGCTAAGAGATACCTTCAACAAAATTTAAAAAACTTCTCACCTTGCACCTGATAGGGGGGGATATCAGATATCAATGAGGATAGTCATGATTCAAGATTCGAATTCCTACCATTCATAAAAATCAATCAACATTTGGGAATTCCATCATAGCAATTGTTCTCCTCAAATCAATTAAATAAATTATTGATATGTTAATCAACAAAAAAGTTATGCATGATGGGAGAAGAAACATCTACTAGTTTGAAAAAGATGGAAATAAATTTAACTTACATCCTTCAAATGAAGAAGTGGAGAAATTCGGGAAAATGATGCTAAGTTCAATCTTGTCGTATGTGAAGGAAGTATAGTAGAAAGAACTTGTAAAGAAGTGCACTAAAGAGAATTAAAAGAAAAGAATTGGTGATATAGCACCAACACTTTTAAAGGAGGGGAAAATGGGAATTTTTCATTCTCATATTGTTTTGTGTGTTGGGTATGTTTGCAATACAAAAAATAAGGTGAAGGATGTGGCCATGAATAAGACAACCACAAAAGGAAAGAATGGTAATAGAAAATTTGGCAGCAACAAGAAGGGTGTACTTGTGCAGAAAATGAAAAAATCATTAGGAATGGTTCCTAAGAGGAAGGATGGAGAGGTAGTAAGCAACATTGGATGGGATCAATTTAAGGAAATAAGTAACATTGGGTTAAAGAAAAGGGCAGTGAAACATTGTGGACTAGAGTTGCAAAGAATGGAAGAAAGGCTAAAGAGTGGAGAAGACATAGAATATTTTTGGGTCAAGAGATTGAAGGAAATGTTCTAGATGTTAGAAATGGAGATTGACAAAAGGACAATGGCTAGTCTACAAATTTTGTTTACCTACTTTTTGAAATTTTCCAGTTAGGGGAGTATGATGCAAAAGAATCCCTAGCTAAGCAAGTTATCCTCATGCATTTAAATTAATGGAAAGGTGTGGAAGACTTACAAATACTTCCATTTCATATTTCAATATCTGGGCACACCTACTTTTCCCTAGGGATTCATTTTGAATGTTATTAATATGTTTTTTCATGAATCGTGCAAATAAAGGAAATTTTATTTCCATGTACTAGACATGGAGTCATGGCAAAAGATGAAAAATAATTGTAGATAACTGGGTTAAGAACTTAGTGTATCTTATAGAACCTAATTTGTATCCATAACATGGCCTCAACATGCATTTTTGTGATGATTGAAAATATCAAAACAATGTTAGAGGGAAATTTTGAGTAAAAAATCCATGCCTCTGTAGTTGAAACGAGGAAAACTAAAACATGGGTTTTGTGTCTAGCATGGAAATTACCAAACGCGGGGGTGTGTTTTCTTAAATCATGCACGATGAAGGTTTGGCCTGGATTTTTGTAAAGCTAGTCAAACTTTTTTCACATGGACTTTGTAGGAATTATGAGTAGCATAGAAACAAATAATGACACATAGAAATCATCATAAGAATGCAAATATACACACAAAACTCACATATTCATTAATGTACAAAATAATGATACATCTCTCTTACACAATACATTTTTTACTCCTCATAATATAGCATTGAGGTTCTCATAACGAGATGTCCAATATAGCATAACAATATCCACAACTATCTCCACAATATCTCCAAGAATATCTCCATACCTAACTTCACTCATTGTCCTCATCTTTGATCATACGTAGACTTCTAGAATAAGTCTACTTACATTAATAATAATTTCATCATATAATTATCACAAGCATGAATTATTCCTTCAGACTTTTGAAAATCTTGTCAGACTTTTTGTGCATTATGTAAAAAATAGCAAAATTTGGTATTTGCATAGCAACTACTTTTTTGGTTCGAACTGAAAATATGGAAATGTAGAGAGCATAGGAATGAGAAAACACACAGTATCCAATTCGAATCCTTCAATATGGACAAGAAATGAACCCTAGTGATGCATTTTAGTGAACCTGGCTAAATTTGGTCAAGTTTAATGAAAATTGCATAAGTTATTGACTTGGAAAATTCG
Organism: Picea engelmannii; assembly: GCA_009831015.1. Taxonomy (NCBI): domain Eukaryota; kingdom Viridiplantae; phylum Streptophyta; class Pinopsida; order Pinales; family Pinaceae; genus Picea; species Picea engelmannii. Next base: position 176,333 of record ML786731.1, on the reverse strand, counting down.
ATACGAGAAAATGGAGAAAAAATTAAAACCCTAAGACATGGTTTTTGTTGTCAACATGAAAATACAGGAGCACCAACTCTCACTTGTTTTTTTTTGTAATCTAACATTTTGGTATATATATTAAACCAAAGGAAAAGATAATTGTACAAAGGCTCTATATGTTGGTCTGCTACTAGGGAAACCGGACCGGCAAAAGAAAAGTATGTCCTTTGTCCAAATAGTCTAGGCTATATTGGCCATAAGTGTTATCAATAAAAGGTAGAAACATAATCTTACAAAATAAAGTATAATTGCAATGTGATTATCATGTCCAAAAATTACATATCTAACAAAAATCAAGAAGAAACATTTAGATAGGATCAACAACATCAAGGATGTTTGTCTAACTCTTATAACTTTAGCCTAGGTCGTGAGCTTCCATTTGGGTGCGGTAATCCTTTTCTGCAAGATCTTGGCAATCCACCTTGAGATTCCCCTTTGGTTACATCGACTAATCTTTGTTTAGGGTTATTCATCTTTAATTTTATCCCTCGTTGGCTAGGTGATCCACTACTGCATTTGTCGTTCGATGAACATGTGAAGGAATAAGGGATACAATAAAATCTAGAGAGGAATCAATGCTTTCCAAAATTTCTTCTAGGCACCATTTATTAGAAACCTTATGCGAGGATAATCAATTATGCAGCTTTTGAAGCATCCTAACAATGATTTGAAAATGACCCACCATTACCACCCTTGTAAATACTTGGAATATGGAAATTTGCAGGCCAATATCAAGACCGTATAACTTAGCTACATTATTAATATCAATATCCACGAATCCAAAATGGATCCATAGGATTTATCCTTTTGTATTGAGAAAAAAACCACCATACCCCACCAAGCCTAGTTTTCCTTATGTGGCATCGTCAATGTTAAGATTTATGAATTCCTCTAGGGGGGTAAATCATAATTCTAAACTTGAGGCCCTGGGATGATTAGTTCGAAGAGGAGTATATTGGCTACGTGGACTGAGGATCCAAGCCTTTAAAATTGCTTATTCCCTTTCACTGGATTTACACTCCTCCTCCAGCCATGATGTGTTCCCATGATATATTTTTTAATTATGTACCATGCTATACCAAGATCATGCGATAAATCCTTGAAAATTCTTGTGTTGCGCTCCTTCCAGGTTTCCCATGACAGGAATTTAGGGAATAGTTTCTATATTCGATTAATAATGGGATTAGTAAAGGATTAATTGTGCCATTTTTCTATGGTGGATGTTACATTGGTACCATCCTAATTAGAATATTCAAAGGTGGTTGTGTCGTTATCCGATAGGGTCACTACAAAGGAGCAACTACCAAGGAGGTGGGTGTTGGTTTCTTCTACTTCCTAACATAGAACACATTTGGATGGTACTTCATAGCCATTGTTGGAGAGCTGGTCCTAAGTAAGAGTCTTCTTTCAGGAGACCAACCATGGGAATGTGAATACCTTAGGACAAAGGTTCTGAGTCCAATTTTTTTCCCAAATATATTCCTTTGGGATATGGTCATGCTTGGTGGTGATGTGGTATGCTTCTTTCATAGTGTAATTACCTCCATATATGTATCCCCAATGTAATTTTTCTAGACCTTCCTTAACTTTAAGTATTTGCTACAGAAGTCCTTTCTAAAATTCATCTGAGTACTATTCCAATTGTAAGTTGGTCCAACACTCCTTCAATTTCCATTTTCTCCATCCAGAGTCCTTGCCTTGGTGGTCCTAATATTGATTAATATAGTGTTGGTTATGGATATGGAACTTATCTATAATATATATCCATATGTTGTATTCCATGAGTCTGGGAAGTTGTTTCCATGAGTCATCCCAAAGGAGAGCGTACTACCCATCTCGAACTCCCCCAGAGAAATGATCTTAGATCATTTTTTTTTGGCCCAGGAATTGCCCCAGATAATGGAGCCTTCTTTACACCTTCCATTCAAACAAGGTCTTGAGCACTCACATTCTCAACATATTTTTTTCTCTATTACTTTCCCCATAGGTATATTCCTCCAGTGATTCATCACCACCAAATCTTGGCTCCAAAGGTCGAGATGGCTATCTCTAGTTCTTGTTCTCAAATCTCGATCCCCCCAACAAGTTTGGGCAGGAAAATCTTGTCGTATACTACTAATTCCAACTTAGACTTTGTGAAGGATCATCCCCATCAAAAATTTCATTGCATATTTCTTATGGATTTAAGGATGTACTTGAGAGATACCAAAACTGAGAACAAGTATAATAACATTGTTTGGAGGACCAATTTTACCAAGGTTAATCGATCACCCAAGTTGAGTGGTCAGAAGGTCCAACTAATTAGATTCTTTTCCAATTTAGATAGAATATTTTCCGAAAAAATATTACAAAGAAATTTTTCCACCAAAGGAGCACCTAAATATTTAGTTGGGAGAGTTCCTTTCTGAAAACCTAGAATCCTAGTTACATTTTTTTGCACAAGCCAGGACGTGTTGAAAAGAAAAATTTTGGACTTACCTTGGTTGATGGATGTTCCTAAGGCCTCCATGATTCATGGACATTTTTTATAGTTATTGCTTATCTTGCTGTCGGTGAGCCTTGTTGAACAACTGAGAGGGGGGGTGAATCAGTTGTCACTGTTCTTAAACAATTATGCTTATTTTAAACTCTTTGCAGGGAACTTAATGACAATCAAAATAATGCAGGGAGGTAAGCAATAGAACATTCAACATCAGTCACACACATGAAATATATAGAGACAGATATTTCTTGAGGAAACCCATAAAGGGTAAAAACCTATTCTTCTTGATATGATAAATAATCTTTACATTCTGTACATTATCATACTTATGAGATCCTACTCATTATGAGGCTATCACCTCTGTTTTTGCGAGCTGCAACTTGCTGAGAGCACGAACTCTCTTTTTTCTATAGAACCCACTAGAAAGAAGCACCAACTCCCTGAGTGTTCCAGTACCAATTGGATGGAAGCACCAACTTCCAGTCACACAGGAATCAACCTGTATAACAGAGAACAATAGTTCTCCCTTGCACCACCCTACCACCCTATTTTTTTTCTGCTGCAACTAGATAGAAGCTACAACTCCCTGTGTTCAAGCACCCACTTGAAACTCTAAGGACAAAAGTCCTCCCTAGCACCTCCCAACCACCCTGAAATAATAATATTTTCCTTTTACAACTTATCACAGTGATACAACATTTATCTATGGCTTACCAGTCACATCATTTTTCAGCTACACTGCTCTGCTCTACCTACCTCAATGTCTCTCTGCTTTCATCTTTTGAGCTTTCTGATCTTCTACTCTATCTCTGCATTCCCACCTCAACTTTCTCTTCTTCTCCTAGATATGCATCTATGTATCTTGCTTCTTCTGCACTTCAACTTCTCCACAACATGCTTCTACACGCATGCATCACATTCAACTGCAGCACCAATCTCTTTTTTGTTCTATGTTTTTATCCTCTCTGTGCACCTTCTGCATCCCCATGTGCAGTGTCTTTGTATGCTATTTATAGTGACATTGTTCTACTCTACAGTTTGTTCATTATAACTCCTCCTTTCTCTCGCATAGCTCCCCAGCTAAAATCCCTTCCTTTTTTGTTCTTCGTCTCATTCCCACGTCGATTCATCTCATGATCATCATGGAAACTCTTCATCTTCTCTGGTAGTTCTGTTGCATGTGAGTTCATCATCAATGGTTGTTATGCCGAGATTCCTTAGCCTCTCTGGAATTCGAGACTATTCGTCTTCTCTGTCATTACCGAATCCCTTTATCATTATTGGACGTTATATAGAGATTCCTTGGCTTATATGGCAGTTGAGACTCCTCATCTTCTTTGTCGATCACCCTAAAGCCTCTTTGAATTCTCTGTGAAGAAACTATCACTGGTTTCTGGCAGTTCCCCAGAGAACCTTCCTGTCCCCATGTCCTTGGTGTTTTTTCCCTTTCTGCGACCAACTACACAGTGGGTGCTAGCTCTTCTGGTTAAGCCCCTTCCTTTCACGCGACCACTGGTAGTGACCATTCACCTAAACAGAAAGTGATTTCATGATTTCGCATTTTGAAAATCTTGTGGTGAGACATCTCTACTCTCCCATGTCACGATCTCTGAAATGGAGCTTAGTTAGGATCGCTCCTTCCTCTCATATGACCACGAGTTGTGACCAAGCGCTTATTCAAAAGGGCACTTTATGATTTCAGAGATCTCCAATGTGGAGCCCAGTGACGTGCCAGCTCCTCCCTTAATCCTTCGATGATGTGACCTCCAGCTGTGACCAAGGTTCAAGCAAGAGCGGTGCTTCGTGATTTCGCATATCGCGAAATCTTGCTGCAAGTTTCCTTGTATCTCCCAACTTGCGAAACTCTGAAATGGATCCTAGCATTGATATCTCCTTCCCCAGTCTTTCACTCATGTAACCATTCGTTGTTACCACTCACTAATCAAACGAGCGCTTCATGATTTTGCACTTTGGGACATTGCGAACTTCGTGAATTCGCTCACCTATATACAGTCCTCAATTCCCTTGAAATCAACAACTCATATCAACTTCGTGACTTCGCATTTCACGAATTTGGAAAACAACTTCCTCTGTGCTCCAGATTCCTGAATTCTCGATATCCACGGGTGCCAAATCAACAGCTCACACTCCTCAGTGATCCAATGGTCGAGATCTCTCGATGATCTGACGGCTATCCTCCACCCCGGAACTTCAGCCTTCTAGACTTTGGGGGAGTTTTGATGGTAAAACTCCCGTAGCGACGTAAATATTACATCACTCGATGACATGTCATGAGCCAAGCCGCTACCACATGTCACTCAGATTTGTGATTTCCACATACCTGAAATGTCGAATCAACTTGAAACTTGTCATTGTCTGATCGTGCCATGTGTCCTTGCTGACATGGATTTCCTCACATGGCACATGTTCTTCTCTTGTATCTGACGACCTAGATTAGTCCTCGATCCAATGACTCATATCATTTCGTGATCTCGCATATCACAAGTTTGAGGGGTTAAAGCACCTCCTTCATTTGACCTTTCAGTCAGTGAAATGTTGATCTTTCGCCATGTGTCCTATGGCTCCAACGGCCAGGATTGTTTCGCGACCTCGTGTATCGCGAGTCAAGGATAGTACTCAACCTTATATTCTTCATTGTTATACTAGATCCAACGGCTATCGGTCCTCGGCACTCAAATCCAATGTCTGAGATTTTTTTTCCTCTTCTATGTGCTTCTCATGTCTGTATTCAGATCTGACAGCCATCGGGTAACAGGGAAAGGTGATCTGACGATCATTGTTGCATCTTCCTCCTGAGCTTACACTGTTGTTCTTACCACTGTCGCATCTTTCCTTATTCTTGTTTTTCATCATCATGCTAATATTTCCATTGTTTACAACCAAGAATACTGTTGGACACACCTACCACACTTAGAGGGGGGTGAATGAGTGTGGGGCTCTTTTTCCCAAAACTTCCCTCTTGCACAAAAAATCATCAATTAGCATTCAACATTTATTCATTACCCATTGTTGTCATTTATAACCAGTTAGATGTGATCACATATCAACAACATATATTAGCAATATATCATCAACAAGTCATCACCACAATGAACACAAAGAACACAAGATGTATGTACAATTTTCTTTTTATTACGGACTACAATCCTTGGGGTTTATCAGTAACAACTGAATAGAGTACAACTCTACAAGAGAACCAGCTCTATATGCAAGACTCGTATTGCATTCTCAGCACCAACTGAGATGAGGAAAAAATCCTCAACAGATATCAATTTGTACCATAAACAAGAGCATCAACCATGCACCAACCTGTAATCAACCTGTACCATAAACAAGTGCATCCAACCATGTACCAAGTATCTACCAATCATGTGTCAACTACTCATGAACAATGACTCATCAATATGTACCAACATCGTCAACTATACACCTCATGTATGTGCCAACTCATCAACTGTTTGTCTCAACCATGACTAGTTTTGGATTAGTCAACAACCCTAACTTGAAATAATCATAACTTTGTACTTGTACTGAATAAAGATATGAAACTGATATACAATGTTCTTTGGTGTGTTTTATGAAATTCCTCCAAGTGGCACTACTTGGAACCTCTCAAAAAAGTATTTATAGCAAAAATGGCATACCTTTCTGAATTTTGGCTTATTCTAGAGAGCGAACTTGTAGAGCGTGCCCCGCACAAAATATTTGATGAATAGATATGAAATTGTTAAAGAGAATACTAAATACTTTAATATAACCAACACAATTGGTCTCACTGAATTTGGATCTGTTATGAAGAAGTTATGACGTTTTTACCCGAAACACCTGATTTTGACTAGTTTCAGGACTAGCCACAAACCCTATTTTCCACGGAGTGTAACTCCCAAACTAA
>ML786731.1:139345-159235 GCA_009831015.1 Picea engelmannii | reverse complement strand
ATATATATATATATATATATATCAAATTATGGGATTGTCGAGGTGTTTATTATCTTCCCACGGACCATATATATGTTTTGCTCATTTTCCTACTATAAATTTCGACTTCTATGCATTTTTCATTGTACATAAATGCTCAATTCGACTTCCATATGTTTTTGGTTGCTTTAGGTTTTCAAAATCACCCTTGAGTGTTTTAAGTGTGTCATGGATCATCGAATTCATCTTCTAAATGTTTTTACATTTCATCAGTCTTCAAATTCACCCTGCATACTTTACCCATAGTTATTGGTTGCCAAATTTGATTTTCAAATGATTTTATTTCATGGTTGGTCATCGAATTCACATTTTAACTATTTATTTTAACCTCATGTTGATCCACTTCCGACTGAGTTCTTTCTTGGTCGAATTGTTGGAATACTGAGAGGGGAGTTTGAATCAGTATGTGCACTTTATTATCACGTTTAACCACAATATATAATCATTAACATCATTAGCATTATATCATAAATATATCATGAGTAGTATAAATCAATAGAGCATAATAGACATCCACATAAACACAGTACACCAGAATTTACATGGAAACCCAAATCGGAGAAAACCATGGAATGATTTTCTTATATATCAAAATAATACATTCATTGGAAGAACCAACTTCCCAATTATCCAAATACAACTGGAAGGATGCTATGATCCCCTATTTATAGGATACAACCTTAAGTAAGCTACAACTCCCTGAATTATCTTGCCCCAACCAAAAGGAGGCTACAACCCCCTGGTTCTCAAGTTCCAACCTGAAGGAAGCTTCAACTCCCTGAGTTCTTTGGCACCAACCAGAAGGAGGCTACAACCCCCTTTCCTTGCCCTATCCTACCACCTTGAAATATAAGTGTAGACCAATTGTCACTACCACAATCATTGCCACTGTCACTAACTGTCATTGTCTCTGTCACATCAACTTGTAACCTATCACATCAACCTGTGACCTATCACATCAACCTATTGTTGTATCCAACATGTCATTGTCATTGTACCATCAACATATAACCTTTACCATCAACCTGTGCTATACCAAAACCTGTACCAACATATGCATCAATGTATAAACCATACCATAATCAAATCATGTACCGTGTACCATCAATGAAATACCAGGAAAGTGTCTCAATCCAATATCGCCAAGATGTGCCTCTAATAAAGAAACATAGCATCCATAAACCAAATACCAAGAATATTTCTCAAGCATATATCACCTCAACCATAACATCCCTATGCCCAAGAGGCCTCCAAGATATGCCTTAAGCATATTCCATACCATACATGAGTCAAGCCTCAAACAAATACATAGAAGAACGTACCTTTACTCATGAAACATGTAGCATACCATCTCATAATGTATCACAAACATGTTGTACCTCCAAACCTTGGTGCATCCTAAATCTGGTTTTCATCCTCAGATATGTCTTGTCCTCGCGAGACCAAGACCTGTTGTCTAGCGGGGCCTCGCGTGAGGAGCCATATGCAACCTCTGGGGATGACTTGTAGGAAAGTAGTAGTTTGACCTGCGGAATTCAACTAACTAGGGTTTCCTCATATATTTTCCCTCTTCATTGCAACCTTGAAAGTCTCGCACTCTTCACTTGTCGCTACCTCATATTTCACCATCGCTCACTTGTCAAATAGATCACTAGTTCACTAGAAGATATTCAATAGAATAAGTGATTGAATGTTCTTGTGAATGACTCATTGAAGTGTATTTATACTTTTTCTGGGTAACCACTTTCCTTAATATTAGGGGCTTCTTGTATTTCTTGTTACAACCACTTTACCCTTTTATTAAATACTTGTAACCAACTAGGGGCTTCTTGACCATTCTTCGGGGCTTCTAACTTCAGAAGGCCATAACTCCTCAACCATGAGGAACTACGTGGCATACCACCTATCACCATAAATGGAATGATGAGGAATGTCCATTTATGAGTGAGTTACCTACATTTACACTATGCTTCATGACCTTTTTCCTTTATCAACTATGGGTTCCATTACCATACCTTTGGGGCTACCATACTTTTTCAAGGGTTGACATCAATGAAAACCAATATTTCAAAAATATCCCCCTTTGTAATTGATGGAAACATTGATGGCATGGGAACACGCATGCTCCCCCTTTGACCATATATTGGTCCTTGACCAAGTTTTGAGGATCCTTGGTCAGGTTTGACCTATTTTTGGGACTTCGACAGGCTGTCGAAGGCGGAGCACAAGACGAAGCGGAGATCACAGGATCTCGGCCCCTTTTAGGGCCCTTTTTGGGATTCGGGATTATGTAATGGGTATGGGGATGTCGGCCCATGGGTTTACCCATGCTTAGGCCTATTTCGTAATGTATAAATAAGTAGCTAGACGAACTAAGTTGGGACATACAAGTTCGATCTGTGTGATCGAAAATGCTAAGTGCTGAGTAGAGATTGCTTTTGTGCATATTGTATGAGGCTTGCAGAGCTCAGTGAAAGCGAGTGTAAGATATTGAGAAGGGGCTTAGTGTTGTAACCTAGCCTGTGGAAAGAGGATATAGTGAGGTGCACAGATCTCATGTCCTCTACGGAGTAGGGTTTTTGTGGCTCTGTGCATGTAACTGATTGATGAAGCTAATAAAGAAGATGAAGAGTTGGTGGATGTAGCCCCAGGGTGGGGGTGAACCACGTACATGTTGTGTTGCTCTACTTTGTGAGATGTATTTATGTGTTTATATGTTAAACTTGCTTAGTGAGATGAAAGATAGATAGATATGTTAATGTTATGTTTTTAATAGTATGGATGAATACTAGATCTGGCCTATGTGGATGTGCTTAGTGTTTGAATATAGTAGATCTGGTTAAATACTACATTGCTCTGTAATTAGGATTTAACTGCGCTGTAGACTAAGACTAGATATTGATGAACTATAACTGCTAAGTGCCCTGTTAAGGTGTTACAGTCACATATATGTGTCCCAGCTAAGGTTGCAAACACTAGATTCCTGCAACCACCTCTACCTCTACCTCGAGTGAGACTTCATCTGCTTCGCAGGTGTTGCTGAAAGGACCGGTAGTTAGGGTTTTGTTGGTGCGTTGTTGTAGCATTGAACCCTGGGTCTGCCCCTGTGCCAACAAATGGTTCTATTGTCGGGACTAAAACTGTGATTGTTGGGAACTAAGGAAGAAGAAGCTTTGTGCGAAGATCTGAACTGAAATTGTGAAATCTCTGTGCATAGATCTGTCGCTCTAGTGTGTAGTATTCTACTCAATCTGTGAAGATCTGTGCTAAGAAAATAAGTTCGATCTGAAGAAAAGAGGTAAGATCTGAACGCTTTGTGCTCTGAGAAAGGTAAAAGTGAGAATTTTTTCTTAAAGAGGTAAGATCTGCAAGCTCTGTGCTCTGATAAAGGTAAGAATAGTGAAAAGTTTTAGATCTAGAAGCATTGTGCTCTGTTGAAGATAAGATTAGTGGAAATTTTTGTTTCTAAAGTATGGATCTAGGTATGTTTGATAAGATTTGTCCTAGCTTGAAAACTAGGGCACTGATAGATCAAATAAGATTTGATATGAGTAGATCTAATAAGAATAGTGAAAGATATGTTATACCTATGCATAGAGAGAATGTTTGGACTAACAAATGGATGTAGGATCCTAGAAAGAATTTTTTGCAGGTTAGCTACTATGATCCTATTGCGTAGTACAGGAAAGGTTGGGGATCATTTAAAAGAAAATGAGGATTAACTCTTTGTTACATTTACATAAGACCGGGACATCTAGCTAAGGAATTCTATGGTAGAATATCGTGTTGTCTTTGTTGTAGAGCTATGGACCATGAAGTATTGGATTGCCCTAGAATGATTGCTAAGGTTGAAAGAATGAATGTGAACTAAGAAAACCCTAAGGCAGATCCAAAAACTGAGATTATGGCAGAACCCCAAAAATAATAAGAGAAAGTATTGCTACAGATGAAAGAAATCCTGAATGACCACTGACATATCAGCTTATCAAAGATCTTCAAAGAAAAAGAGTGCATTGAAGAAATAATAGGAGACTTTGACATTAACTGTCTTCTGGATGAGGAAACACAGGTGAATATCATGATAGAAAGAACTTGGGAACTTTTAGGAGAGCCTGTTATGATTCCTTCATTGGGAGGAATAGGATTATTCAGAGGAAAACTGATAACCCTATGTGGAAGACTTACCCAGATATCTATGAGTACTCATGGAACTTCGAAAGAGGAAGATTTTTAGGTTGTTAAATTTATTGAGAAAAACACTCCATTTACTATGTTACTAGAAAACATTGGATCGAGAAGGACCAAACTAGAAGGAAAGAAGAAGAAGTCTTAGAGAAGAAGAAGCAAGAATTAAAAGATTTTATGACTAGGAGGATTGCACAATTGATTGAAGAACAAGATAATAGATCGAAGCTACTTAGGACCAGAGACTTGGATGTCTAAGTTGGAAGGACACATGAGGTACAAGAGAGTAGAGCATCTACCCTAGCTAGAGAAGAAGTATTACCCGTGCACCCTACAAAATAATCTCAACAACTCGAAGTTACTATGACAAAAGAAGACAAGAATCAGAATGGGAAGAGGAGTAACAAGATGAAGCTCATTGGAAAGAAGGCTCAAAAGCTCAGCAAGAAGAGAGCAAAGATCGAAAAGTTACAGAAGGTTCCAGAGGGAACTTTGCAAAGGGAAAATTTACAAAATAGGAACTTCGTCGGGATATCAGAATAGTGTCACATGGCACTTTGCCATAGTGAAGTAATATAGCCGTTGGGAATAGTATAACCATTAGACCGACCCCCCGAATAGGTAGAAAGGCATTTATGATCAAACAGCTCACCATCAGACCATTGGGCCCACGCAGTAACAGACAGAACTAAGTTAATGGAGGCTTCTCACCCGTTGAGAGATATGTTGCTTCGTTATCTATTTATTTCATTGAACCTTACAACAAGAACACTTTTGCTAACCGTGAATCTGAGCCCGCAGATTGGTTGATTCCGCACAATGATCATTGCGATATCACCATCCATCCCGTTACATTGACTAGTTACTCTTCAAACCTAAGAGATTCAACCATGGGCACGTATGTCCGAAGAACTTAGCACAGTCGAAGAGTCTGTGAAGGAGGTACTCATTGACCTCATGACTGAAAGAGTAATGTCTGAAAGAGTAATGTTTGTGGATGTACAAGCATCGTCGACGAGAGGAGTGCAAGCCTCTTCACCGACTGCTCACGGATCCGGGCCATCCCGACCAACAACATAGAAGATAACCAAGCACATAGATGATCTAGAAAATGTGAAGTTGATCCCGACCATATTGCCCGATTACATCCCGCCCCTAGATGGCATGGTGAGTCAAGATAGTGTGCCAAGATATTTTGAGTACACCATGGTTACTGCGTACCTCCTGAAGGGGATACGCGCAGTAAGAGCACAGCAAGACAAGATCGCAGCATTGAAGTTCAGCGACTTCAACCTCAGAGATCGCAAGAACCATATCATGCTCGCCCCATATAAATACTTGACCAAAATGAAGGGGAATAATTCGAAGATAATCCCCTAGTCATGGAAAATGAACCTCGCACAGTCCACCCTCCTGAATGTAATGAAAATCCCACACTTTGGAAGGCACCAGGAAGTTAATGCATGTGTCAAGCTACTACTTTCATGTTACCATGGTAGCTAATTATGGCTCGGCCACTGTACAACATTCGATCTGACATTGATCCATAGGATCACAGGATTGAGTATGCAAGGACCTGATCCACAGGAATTCTATCTGGGAAAGGCCATAGATCGCGCATTAGCACAGAATATCAAGGATACATACGGCGATGTGGAGAAGGGGACGCGAGGCTACAAGGTAGCTTCCATCCATAATGGTGTAGTGCGGCTAGCATGCCAATTAATTGCAGGGAAGCTAGTATGAAAGAATTGACCCACGCAAGTTACAGGCTTTGGCGTTGACCTTGCAGGGAAGTGCGTGGAAGGTATACAGATGAACTGGGCAAAGTACTAGTTAATCAGCTTGAACTAGACTACCGCAAAGCACAGGATCAGGGCTATGAATTTCATTTTAGCTGGCTCCTGATCCTCATCGCGTTTGTTTCTTAGGGAATGTCGGAAGGTGCGACCTTCCTGGACATAGAGCCATTCGATCTGCATGTTGTGAAGTTCACCATGCTCTGGTACTCGAGCGATATGAGAAAACAGTGGCAGTCGAACGTTGTTTTTCACACGTATTACCTCCAGCTAAAGAGATCCATCGAAGTTGAGCCTCACATGACTCCAAACACCCTACAGAGGTTCTAACCCCTGATGAAGTTTCATGCAGATCAAAACTTCATCTACATTACAACGCGAGTAGACGAGCATAAAGAGGAGCTTCATTTGTACTACAAGCTCACGAAAGAGGACCTTGAGGAGATCACTAAGGACTGGTCGGAAAACCTCCTTATTCCCCCAGACCCTATAGATATTTCTGACCCTGAGAGCCCAGAGACCACGCACAAAGAAAATGATACACTCGAACACAACAGAAGGAAGAAAACTGAAGAGGTCCAAGACTTAAGGAGCGCCTCCGGAAAGACTGCTTCTGTATCACCTAACCAAGGGGGTGATGACGAAGTAGAAGAAATAAATGGCAAAGAAGATGAACAGAAACAAGGCGAAGTAACACCGCCTCAAGATGAGACCGATCCCCTGAAGAAGAGGAAGTTTTCTTCCCTAAAACCTTCTTCCCAGAAGAAATCCAGAGCCACTGTGACCAAGATGCAGACTATACTCACTACCAATGATTTTGACTTCATCATAGCAGCCCTAAACGACACCTTATGGGAAATAATGGATAAACAAGAAGCCAAGCAAGAGGAAATGTATGAAAGAATTGAGATCGAACTCCAAGGGGTACAACAGGCCCTTCAGTCCAGTCGCACAGTGTCCATTGCGCCCCTACCATCGGCAGAACTAGAGTTGGGAGATGAGCTAGCCCAACTATGCTGACTAGCAGATGCAACCGAGGCTTACCTTCGTCGAGCACAAGAAGAAACAGAACAAGCCACCCAGGCCTTGAAGAAAGTGCAAGGAGTACTCGTAGAACAATGTCAACTTGCAGAGCAGGAGAAGGTTACTCTCCAGATGAAGTTTGAAAAAGAGAAAGCACAGATTCAACAAGAAAAGGAATAGATTCTCGCAGAGAAACTCGAAGTAAAAGAAGCAATCAACATATCACTTCCCTTTGTGATAGGCTTAGAGCCACAAGAAGAAGACCGAGTCACGCATCAAGTAGAACATCTCGCAGAAGCTATCCAGCAACTACAACAAAGAATTGTAGACTTAGAGCTCCGCCCAGTGCCCGACACTCTGCAGGATGTGAGGGATCAAAGAGATGCAACTACTTGAGGAAAAGTTGAGAGAATAAATGCCCTTTCCATGGAATGCAAGAAACTGAGTGATCACAGTGCCCAAACGTATGAGCGACTCACTGAAAATCCAGAACTAAAGACACTGGAGTCACAGCTCCAAGAGGTGAAGTATCAAGAAGAAATAATACAGGCGCAGTTGAAGACCCTGTCAGCGGTTGAAAGAATGAAGCGATCCCAAGGGAAGCACAATGCCCAGCAACGGGTCCACACCATTTAGAGAAAAATCATCGAAGTGACTCAGAGGCTCCAACCTGTAAAGGATGAGGCTTACCAATTGTTCACAGAGATCGAAGGCCGAGGAGAAGAACTGGACCAATTCGTCACTGCAGTTGAACAATGCCTAGAGGGACTTGTCAACGAAGAAATCATACAAGAGTTTGTTGAATAGGAGGTCGTGGCACAACAACAAGTCGAAGTAGCTCGAGCCAAGATCGAGATTTTTGAGGCAAAATTATCCAAATCAGAGTGACTCGGGACAAGTCACAGGTGAGTGTTTGGGGCCTATTTTTCCTTGACCATGTTTTGAGGATCCTTGGTCAGGTTTGACCTATTTTTGGGACTTTGATAGGCTGTCAAAGGCAGAGCACAATACGAAGTGGAGATCATGGGATCTCAGCCCCTTTTAGGGCCCTTTTTGGGATTCAGGATTATGTAATGGGTATGGGGATGTGGGCCCACGGGTTTACCCATGCTTAGGCCTATTTTGTATTGTATAAATAAGTAGCTAGGCGAAGTAGGTTGGGACCTACAAGTTCGATATATGTGATCGAAAGTGCTAATTGCTGAGTAGAGATTGCTTTTGTGCATATTGTATGAGGCTTGTAGAGCTCATTGCAAGTGAGTGTAAGATATTGAGAATGGGCTTAGTGTTGTAACCTAGCCCAAGGAAGGAGGATCTAGTGAGGTGCGCAGATCTCCTGTCCTCTACGGAGTAGGGTTTTTGTGGCTCTATGCATGTAACTGATTGAAGAAGCTAATAAATAAGATGAAGAGTTGGTGGGCATAGCCCCAAGTTGGGGGTGAACCATGTACATGATGTGTTGCTCTGCTTTGTGCGATGTATTGATGTGTTTATATGTTAAACTTGCTTAGTGCTTCGATATAGATGAATGGTAGATAGATATGTTAATGCTATGTGCTTAATAGTATGGATGAATACTATGTTTGGCCCATGTGGATGTTCTTGGTGCTTGAATATAGTAGATCTGGTTAAATACTGCATTGCTCTGTAATTAGGGTTTAATTGCGCTATAGACTAAGACTGGATATTGATGAACTGTAACCGCTAAGTTCCCTGTTAAGGTGTTACAGTCACAAATATGTGTCCCATATAAGGTTGTAGACACTGGAGTCCTACAACCACCCCTGCCTCTACCTCAGGTGAGACTTCATCTGTTTCGCAGGTGTTGCCGAAAGGGTCGATAGTTAGGGTTTTTTTGGTGCGTTGTTGTAGCGTTGAACCCTAGGTCTGCCCCTGTGCCAACACCATCGCTCCCCCTCTAATAAATGCTCCCCATGTCTTCATGCATATGTTCTTTCTCTCTATTTCCATGCCTTTGTTTTCTCTCTCCCCCTTCGACATCAATGGAAAAGGGTAATTCTCCTTGAGGTTGCTCCCCCTCCCAACAATCCTCTTCTTTCTCTTTATGGTGATTCCTTGTGTAAATATTTGATTTATATGAAAATCATTCAAAATATTCTTTACTTGTATTCTTCATGTCTTCTGCTTCTCTCCCCCTGTTTTATTGTGCCTAATGTCATGTGAATCACTGTGGGGTAAAAAATATTCCAATTTTATGACGAAGACACTCAAATCTCTCCCTTGGAAGAGGTTTGGTCAAGATATCTACAATCTTCTCTTTTGTCCCAATGTACTCTAGCTTGATGTTCTTCTCTATAACTTGTTCCCGTAGAAAGTGAAACTTGATCGAAATGTGCTTCGTCTTGGAATGAATTATTGGATTCTTAGAGATATTGATAGCACTGGTGTTATCACGGAGTATCAGAATAGGATCACCATATTCCACATGTATATCTTGCAAGGTGTGCTTCATCCAGAGAAATTGGGTGCAACATGTTGTCGCTGCAATATATTATGCTTCTATTGTGGACACAGACACTAATGACTATTTCTTACTTATCCATGATACCTAAGTAGAAAGTTTCTCCACTTGTAATTCTTTTATCTTCAATGCTACCTTCCCAATCTACATCTATGTAGGAAACCAAAGATAGTGCTTTCCCTTTTGGATATCGTAATCTAAAATCTTATGTTTCTTTGAGATATCTGAATATTCGCTTTACTATCATAACATGTGTTTCTTTCGGTGCTGCTTGAAATCTCGCAACCTGTCCAACTGCTTTCATAACATCTAGTCTTGATGTTTTCACACAGAGTAATCTTCCAATCATTTATATGTAGAGTCTCTAATTTTCATCCTTAGAATCATCATCCTTGCTTAACTTGCAACTGGTCTGCATAGGAGTGCTCATGGGTTTTTAATCTTCCATTATAAACTTCTTTAGCATTTATTTGATATACTTGGTCTAAGAGATGAAAATACCTTTGTCACACCTGCATATCTGTAATCCCAAAAATAAATTCAACTCACCGAGTAAAGACATTTCGCACTCATTTTTCATATCTCTGGAAAACTTCTAACTCATCTTATCATCATCACTTCCAAAGATAATCTCATCTACATAGACTTCAATTATCAATATACTATCTCGATCCAATTTTATGTAGAGATTGTTTTCTGCATTACCCTTCTTGAATCCTTGTTGTTGTAGATACCTATCCAATCTTGAATACCATGATCTGGGGGCCTTCTTGAGTCCATACAATGCTTTATTAGCCTGCAAACATAATCTTTCCTTTATGATAGTAGAAATCCTTCTAGTTGTTCAATATAGACTTGTTATTCTAATTCTCCATTAAGAAAGGCTGAATTAACATCCATCTAATACACCTTGATTCTTTTGGAACATGCATAGGCTAAGATAAATCTGATTGCTTCCATCCTGGCAACTGGTGAAAAGGTAGCTTGAAAATCTATACCTTCAATATGAGTGTATCCTTTGCATACTAATCTTTCTTTGTTTCGGGTTACCCGTCCATTCTTGTTCAGTTTGTTTTGGAAAGCCCACTTTGTACCAATCATGTTTTTTTTTTCTTCACTCTTGGAACCAATTTCCATGTGTAATGTTTTTGTATCTGATCCAATTCTTCATCCATAGCCTTGATTCAGTGTTCATCTTTGTTGGCTTCTTCAAAACTGCTTGGTTCAACTGTAGATAACACTGCTAGGTGTTGTTGTTATGGTGAAAGTATTATTCTTCGGGTTTCAACTCTTGCATCTTTATTCCCAATAATCTATTATGGTGGATTATTTTTTTGTACTCATCGGCTAGGTGTCTTAGGAGGTATTTGTTGTTCATCTTCCTCTTGTTTTTCTTTTGGTTTCTCTTATTCTACTACTTCTTCTTTTAGATATTCATCATCATCCCGCTCTTCTAAATATTTTCTTCCTTATTTTATCTTCCACACATTTGTATCATCAATCGTTCCATTGTTGATTTCCATGATTTTGTTGAGTCTTGCACTGAATAATTTATATGCTTTGTTTTTTCTTGAATACCCAACTAGTATGCCCTTGTCAACTCGAGAGTCAAATTTTCCAATCCTGCCATCTTCTCTTTTGATATAACATTTTCTTCCAAATACTCTGAAATGCTTCACATTTTTCGGTCTTCCTTTCCATAACTCGTAGGGAGTCTTATCATTGTTACTTTTGAGCATTCCTTTGTTCTGGATGTGAACTATTGTATGTACTACTTGTGCCCAAAATATTTCACTCAACTTGGAATATTTCAACATGGTTATGGACATTTCTTGTATTGATCAGTTCTTCCTTTCGACAACTCCATTTTGCTGAGATGCCCTTGATGCCGAGAACTGTCTCTTTATTCCATTTTTTCCACAGAAATCCATGAATTCCTTTGATGTAAAATCTCCTCCATTACCTGATCTTAAGCACTTGATTTTCATGTCCATCTCAGTTTCAATCATCTCTTTGTATATATTGAAGTGTTTGAATGTCTCTAACTTCTTCCCAAGAAACAAAACTGCAGTCATTCTTGTGTAGTCATCAATCAATAGCATAAAGTATTGTTCACCATTTAATCCCTTCATTCTTGTAGGTCCACATAGGTCAATGTGTACAATCTCCAATGGTTTTGTTGTGGAGTACTCTTTTGATTTGAACTTGGTCCTAGTTTGTTTTCCTTATATACAATGCTCACATAGAGTATTTTTTGGCTTAGATATCTCGGGCATTTCTTTCACTGCTTCCTTTCTGTTGATTTTGACAAGGTTATCAAAGTTCATGTGACCCATTCTTCTGTGCCAAAGCCAACTTTCATTTTCCTTTCCAATTTCATTCAAGACATATATGTTCTTTGGAGTTATTCTAGTTGTGGCCACCAATTTTCCTAATCCTTCTTTATTTGTCTCACATTTTTCTGAGTCAAACAAAATTTTGTGTCTTTGATCACACATTTGACTTACACTTGGAAGATTGTGCTTCATATCTTCGACCAATAGAACATTTTCTGCCTTGGAATATTTGATTCCAAGCTTGACTGTGCCTCTTCCTATCATTTTGGTTGAGTTAACATTTCCAAACAAAAATGATCCATCTCATTCCTTCTTCAGTGTTGGAAACATGTTCTTGTCATCTGTCATATGCTTTGAACAACCGTTGTCAACATACAACCCACATTTCTTATGTTGACCTTGTAAAGAAAGCGATCATTCTTCAGTGTTGAATTGATCTTGCTTCCTTCTCCATATCCTTTGTGGTTCTTGTTTGTGAATGCTGGTATTTTTATTTTTTCCCCTTGGAGGAATAGTCAGTCTACAGTCTTTGGCCATGTGTCCAAAATTGTTGCACTTGTATCACTCTACTTCATTACGTAGTGAATCAAATATTTTGTGATTTTTTTTTGTGCTTCATGTGACTCTCTAGGATAATTTTTGTTTGAATGGACTTCATAGTTGCTTCTATTATTGGCATAGGCGGTACATTTTGTAGCTTTGTGTCCAAAAAGTTACAACAATAACATAAACCAAGAAAAATAGTTTGATACATGGATGTAGGGGATCTTTTGAATAGTGTTGCTCTTCTAAAGTATTCTTCTTCTTGAGATGTTGTTGATTGTTGATTATGTGTTCTGAATCTTCTAGGTGGTCTATTTACTCTATGATTTTCTTCCTGGGCACCTCTAACTATTTCTGCATAGTTGTTTTTTTTTTGCTTCTTGTTCTATCTTCTTGGAGCTCAATCCTTTCTCAATCTGCATCTAGTTGTATCCTATCTCGGATTTGTCATAGTGTGGTCTTTGACTGTTGATGATCTCATCAAATATTTTGGCGTTATTCTGTTGCATATATTTCTTCTAAAGATATTTTCTCAAGGTAATTATCTATGCTTGAAAGCTTTCAATCATCTTGTCCTTATCTTCTAATTGATTTCTGATTTTTTATTCAACCCTTATGTTTTCTTCTACCTGGATTTTTAACTTCATGATTATCTGCTCGATTTCTTCTGAGTTGGAATTTTGAGATCCTTCTTTCTTATTTAACTTTTCCTTGAGTGACTCGATTTTCTTTCTTTCTTTCTTTCCCTAGTTCTTCCAAGGCACTGATTAATTTTTCTCTGAGATCAACTTCACCTTCTTCTTCGAAATATTCAAAATCTTCCACTTCTATGAAGAGTACTCTTTTTGAATCATTTTCATTATCATCATCCTCGTCTGATGAAGAGTTGTCTTCCTTTGAGTAGAAACGTTTCTTGAAGAATTTGTTTTTGTTCCTTCTCTTGTCTCCTTTTTTATTTTTATTTTTCTTCTTAGGATCTTGTTCTTCATCGCTACCTTTATTCTTATCATAAGGACATTAAGAAGAAAAATTACCAATACCATCACAATTAAAACATTTCAACGGAAGCATACATTTGTACTTGTCGGTTCCTCTTTTTAACTTCCTTACGAAGTTTTCCACTTCTTCATCTTCCTCTGAATCATCGTTGTAGCTACAATCTGGTTTTGAATTTTTCTTGTTTCTCTTCTTCATCTTCTTAGATTCTTTGAACGTTTCTTCCTTCATGATTGGGTTCTCTTGTTCTATCCTCATTTCATAAGATGTGAATATTCCATGTAGCTTGTCTATGCTCAAAATGTCAATATTTTTTGTTTCTTCCAGGGCTGATATTTTAGGATTAAATATAATAGGTAGAGATCTTAGAACATTTTGAAAAACCATTGAATCATCAACTTCTTATCCTAGTATTCTAATAGTGTTCATTGTTTTGTCAACTCATAGAAAGGATGTTGTAATGTATTAATATCCCTTCATCTTCAGTTGCCCAAACTTAGCTCTAAGGGTTTAAATCTTAGCTCCCTTGACTTTGGTATCTCCTTCATAAATATTTTGAAGTTTATCCCAAAGATCGTTTGCGGTCTTTCAATGCATAACTTTGACAAATATGGAATCATCATGACTTCTCAGAATGGTGCCTTTATCCTTTGAGTTGTTTTCATTGAGTTTCTTTCCATATTTTTAAGTTGGGGGAGTGGTTGGCACTGCATATCCGTCTACTACTGACTGCCAAACATCAAACCCATGTGCATGTAAAAAAAAAATCATCCTTTTATTCCAAAAGGAATAGTTATGTTCAAAAAACCTTGGTGCTCCAATATTAGCATATTCCATGATCTCCTTTCAATGGTTAAACTGTTTCTTGAAGAACCTGCTCTAATACCAATTTTTGGAATAATGAGAGGGGGGATTGAATCAATATGAGCACTTTCTTATCACTTTTAACCACAATATATAATCATTAACATCAACAACAGTATATCATCAATATATCATGAGCAGTATAAATAAATAGAGCATAATAGACATCCACAGAAACACAGTACACCAGAATTTTCATGGAAACCCAAGTGGGAGAAATCACAGAATGATTTCTTATCTATCAAAAGAATACATTCATTGGAAGCACCAACTTCCCAATTATACAGCTACTACTGGAAGGAGGCTACGACCCCCTATTTACAGGATCCAACCTAAAGGAAGCTGCAACTCCCTAAATTCTCTGGCTCCAACAAGAAGAAGGATACAACCCCCTGTTTCTTAGGCTCCAACATGAAGGGCACTCCAACTCCCTCAGTTCTCCGGCACCAATCGAAAGGAGGCTACAACCCCCTTTCCTTTCCCCGTCCTGTCGCCCTGAAATATAAGTGTAGAACAATTGTCACTACCACAATCATTGCCACTGTCACTGCCACTTTCTCAGTCACACCAACCTATAACTTGTCACATCAACCTATCATTGTATCCAACCTGTCACTGTCACTATACCATCAACCTGTGCTATACCAAAAACTGTACCATATCATCCATCAATTGTGTACCAACATATGCATCAATGTATAAACCATACCATAATAAAATCATGTACCATGTACCATCAATGACATACCAAGAAAGTGTTTCAAGCCAATAACACCAAGATGTGCCTCTAATAAATAACCATAGAATCCATAAACTAAATACCAAGAATATGTCTCAAGAATATATCGCCTCAAACATAACAGCCATGTGTCCAAGAGGCCTCTAATATATTCCTTAATCATATGCCATACCATACATGAATCAAACCTCAAAAAAATACATAGAAGAACATACCTTTACTCATGAAACTTGTAGCATACCATCTCAGACTGTATCACAAACCTGTTGTACCTCCAAACCTTGTTGCATCTTGAACCTAGTTGTGCTCCTCAAATTTATCTTGTCCTTGCAGGACCAAGACATGTTGTCCAGCAAGGCCTCGCATGATGATCCCTATGAAACCCATGGGGGTGCCTCGTACGACACTAGTAGTCTAACCCATGGGGGTCAACTAAACTAGTTTTCCTCATATTTTTCCCCTCTTCACTACAACCCCGAAACTCATGCACTCTTCACTTATCACTACCTCAAATTTCACTATTGCTAACTTGCCAAATAGATCACTAGTTCACTAGAAGATATTCAATAGAATAAGTGAGTGAATGTGCTTGTGAATGTCTCCTTGAGGTGACTTATACTTTTGTTGGGTAACCTCTTTCCTTAATCTTAGGGGATTCTTGAATTTCTTGTTACAACCACTTTACCCTTTCATTAAAGACTTGTAACCAACTAAGAGCTTCTTGGCCATTCTTCGGGACCTCTAACTTCACAAGGCCATAACTCCTCAATCGTGAGGAACTACGTGGTGTACCACCTATCAATGGAAATGACATGACGAGGAACATCCATCTATGAGTGAGTTACCTGCATTTGCACCGTCCTTCATGACATTTTTCCTTGATCAACTATGGGTTCCATAACCATACCTTTGGGGTTATTAGACTTCTTCAAGGGTTGACATCAATGACAACCAATATTTCAACATGAATTACTTTCCTCATTCGGCCGAAAATCATTCCAAGTTGACCCAATATACCCACCTTTCTACCAGAGTCTATTTTGGTCAGTCTAGCTCTTTTGGTCGACCTGGATTTCGTCTAGCTCGACTTGGTCAACTTGTCCTATTTCTGACTCAACTTGACTCATTTTTTTCTTACTTAACTCTCGGGTAGTTGGCTCCATATTTATTTGGGTTGACTCAATGTGTGGCTTGATTGGTCGAGTATTTACCATCATACAAAGATCTAAGTTTATAATTGTTTTACATAGAATTCTGTGTTGATGAGTTGGATTAGTTATAACCCTCCCGTTTATGGATCATATATGCACCATGAAGGTTAAGTCCTTGAATTCTTCCTTCCTCCAGTGTTGCTATGATACTTTGTCATAATCCTTCTGCCGTAAGAATGAACAAAAAGGGAGAGAGAGGATCTCCCTGTCGGATTCCTCTAGATGAAGAGAATGTGGTCGATGGAAATCCATTGACCAAAATAGAGAAGAATGTCTAGAATGTTAAGGTCATTATCTAATATATCCATTCTCTAGAAAAGCCAAAGGCTAATAAGTACATATTGCCGACTTGATTTGTCAAAAATATTTAGTTATGTCCAACATTATTAGAATGCATAATTCCTTAGTAAGCTTGAGGGAATGGATTGTTTCATGCACCAGAACAATTCCATCAAGAATCTGCCTACCATCAAGAATCTGCCTGAGATCAAGAAAGGGAGAAGTGGTTTCAGTCGATTGGAAAACACCTTGGTTATGATTTTGTATATAACATTGCATAGTGATATTGGACAAAATTTACTTGGATTGGTTGCTCAATCCTCTTTAAAGATGAGAGTAAAGAAATTGGAATTTAACACCAGCATCACCCCTTTCATATGCCTTGAATCTTCTGCTAGCTCCCAAACTTATTGTTTGACAATATCCCAACAGGGATGAAAAAATTAATAGTAAATCCATTAGCACCCGGTGCCTTACCTGTCAACATATCCATTACATCCTATTCTATTTCCTCTTTGGTGATTTATCTCATCAAATTTGCATTGTGATCCTTTGTTAGTAGCGATGGGTTGTACTGAGTTGTATTCTTAATAGCATCAAGGCGGTTTAGTTTGTTTCAATCAGTAGGGATCGATAAAACATGACCAACTCATTCTCAATGTCAGCATGTTCCATCAATTTGACTCCACCAATTCCTTGAAGATAAATGAGTATGTTACAATTGTGATATTGTATCATAGAGAGATAAAAAAAAAATGGTGTTTCATTCCCCTTCCTTCATCCATTGCACCCAATATTTATGTCTCCACAAGGTATCTTCTTGTCCATATCTGCATTCCAATTCTTGTTGTAGGGTTGTTTCCTATTGAACTAGGATTTCCTTTGGCCTTCCAGTATGATATGTTGTTAAACATGAGTCATCCTCTCCTCCGGCTCTCTTTTGGCCTGAAAGATATCTCCAAATATTGTTTTGTTCCATCTCCTGAGGTGTTGCTTGAGATTCTTTATTTTTTTCTAGAATCTATACATACTAGTGTCATTGTCCACTACCACTTCATCCCACCATTTGGAAATATTCTCTTTAAAATTAGTATGTTCCAACTAGAACTTTTCAAAATGGAAGGGTCAAATTTGTGGCATGCTTGCAATACTCAAGTTTAGTCTAATCGACCAATAGTCGGAGACTGATTAGGGAAAAATGGAGGCTTCTATGTCCAAGTTGAGTCCCATTAGTGACTCTGAAATTAAGTATTTGTCCAATCTAGAGGAAATTTTCTAACATCCCCCTCCCTTGTTGTTCCATGTATGAATTTCATTATTTAAATGTCAATTATTTTGAGTGTTCTGATGCTTTGTTTGAATTGCTCATTGTCCACCTCTAGGTGTCTAATTCCACCTCGTTTCTCTTCTAGTTAGACAATTATATTGAAGTTTCCACCAATGATCCAATGTTTCTCACCAATCATCTTCTCGAGGGCCTGTAATGATTTAAGAAATGAAATTTTGTGCTCCATCCTTCACTGGTAAATTTGGGTCATTTTGTAATGACCATTTTGACGCTCTTGCAACGTTATGTCATGGATATTGCGACGAAGCTTGGGCCCCTCAAACGTCTCTTCACACATCGTCGAAAGTGTGATGAACCTGGGATAACATCACAAGAGTGACGACCTACGACGGTCGTCTCAACAGAGACGACCTACAAAAGTCGTTACAAGAGAAATGACCTATGTAGGTTGTTGCAAGAGAGACACTGAAGGGTCATCATCGCAAGAACGAAAACCGAAGATGATCGTCACAAGAAATCTACAAAAAAATAATAAATATTACAATACATATCACAGGAGAGTAATAAATATCATAGGAGTGTATAGAGGCCATTCGTGTAACACACCCTGTTGGTTGTGGAGCCTGATTATCTTCCTGATTCAGAGGTCTTGTGTTTTCCATCCGTGTTTATACCCCATGAAGACTTTACACCCCGTAATTATGTACACTCTTCCACGCAGGGGAGTGCAAAGGGGGGGTACCCCCTTTGCGGGGTCCGGGGGGCCTATCCCCCCGGTTGGGGGGTTCGGGGGAAAGCGGGCCCCCGGCGAGGGTTCGGGGGCGAAGCCCCCAAAGGAAAAATTGATTTGTAAAAGTATATTGTAATTTCATTGTAAATCTTAGGTTTTTTTGCCCTAGAAGGCAACCCTCTGTTATGAGGGAAATGTATTGCGGCTATGCATTATTGGCTAGTATTGTATTCTGAGAGAGGAGACTATGAGAGAAAGAAGAGGAAGTTATAGAGGGTTTTGCTATAGGTTGTATCCCTTCATTTACTGGATAATAATAAAGGAAGGACCTGGCAATTTCTCTGGTGGACGTAGCCCACACTGGGTGAACCACGTAAATCTGTGTCTCTATTGTATTGTGTATCTTCTGTGTTTTGTTTCTGCATTTGTTTTATTTTATTGCTCCGCGGTCCTGTTTTTCTAACAACTGGTATCAGAGAGAAAGGTAACTTGCAAGAAAAGAGGGTTCCTGGTTCGAGTGGGAGCAATGTCGGAAGATGGAAAGTTTAGGGTCGAGAAATTTAACGGCCAAAACTACCAGTTATGGAAGATGTAGATGGAAGATTATTTGTATCAGAAGGATCTATTCCTACCATTGGGCAGAGTAGCAAAGAAGTCGACGGCCATGAAGGATGAAGAATGGGAGATTCTTGACAGAAAGGCTCTAGGAACGATACGGCTGAGCTTGGCAACATCGGTGGCTTTCAATATTTCGAAAGAAAAGACAACGAAGGATATAATGGACGCGTTGGCTAAACTGTATAAAAAACCCTCGGCGTCCAATAAGGTATTTCTAATGAAGAGATTATTTAATATGAATATGTCATAAGGTGGGTCTGTTGCAGATAATTTAAATGAATTTAATACGGTTACTAATCAACTAAGTTATGTAAAAGTGGACTTTGATGATGAGGTTAGGGCTCTTCTAATCTTGTGCTCATTGCCAGAAAGATGGAACGACTTGGTCATGCATGTAAGTAACTCTGTCTCTGGTTCAAATAATTTAAAATTTGATGATGTTTTTGGTTTTATCCTTAGTGAGGAAATGTGATGGAAAAGCACAGGTGAGACATCAAGTAATGCGATGAACATGGAGAACGGGGGAAGACAAAAGGATAGAGGAAAGGGCTACTTGGGAACCATGGTAATTCTAGGAAGGTAAGATCCAAATCCAGACTTGGAAAGATAGAGTGATGGAATTGTGGGAAGAAAGGACATCTGAAGAAAGACTGCAAAGCTCCAAAGAAACAAAGAGATGGACAACAGGAGAGAAATCAGGAAGCAAATGTAACATGTGATGTGTTACAAGATGCTTTGATTCTTTCTGTAGATAATAT
>ML786731.1:86335-137007 GCA_009831015.1 Picea engelmannii | reverse complement strand
GGATTCTCAGGTATTTGAGAGGTACTACTACTCATGCATTATGTTTTGGAGGTTCAGACACTTTTCTATAGGGATATGTTGATTCAGATATGGCAGGTGATAAAGACAGCAGGAGGAGCACCACAGGGTATGTTTTTACTATACATGGAACAACAGTAAGTTGGATTTCAAAACTACAAAAGGTTGTTGCACTTTCAACAACAGAGGATGAGTATGTTGCTGCTACATAGGCTAGTAAAGAGATGATTTGGTTACAAAGGTTTATGGAGGAATTGGGAAAGAAGCAGGAAAACAGAAGGTTGTACTATGATAGTGAGAGTGCAATTCATATTGCAAAGAACTTAGCCTTCCATTTGAAGACTAAGCATATACAGTTGAGGTACCACTTCATACGATCCGCCTTGGAAGATGGACATTTGAAGTTGGAAACGATACACACTAGCCAGAATCCTACAAATATGTTAACAAAGGGAGTAACCAGAGAGAAATTGAGTTCCTCCTCAGTTTCAGTTGGTCTTCAAGAATGAAGATGAAGATGAGAAATTTGTCAGGTCCAAGAAGGTTCAAAGTCCATCATATACAGCAGTGGTGGAGTTGTTGAGATCATTCTCCAAGTGGGAGATTGTTGGTTGTGGAGCCTGCTTATCTTCCTGACTCAAAGGTCTTGTGTTTTTCAGTCGTTTTTATACCCCATGAAGACTTTACACCCCAGAAGTATGTACACTCTTCCATACGGGGGAATGTAGAGGGGGGGTACCCCCTCTGCCCCCTCAGCTAGGGGGTTCAGGGGTGAAGCCCCCGAAGGAAAATTTGCCTTGTAAAAGTATATTGTAATTTCATTGTAAATCTGGACCATTCATTATAAGGTCATAGATCTAGCGGTAGAAATTATGTTAGGGTTTTTTTCCCTAGAAGGCAACCCTTTGTTATGAGGGAAATGTATTGCGGCTATGCATTATTAGCGAGTATTGTATTCTGAGAGAGGAGACTATGAGAGAAATAAGAGGAAGTTACATCGGGTTTTGTTGTAGGTTGTATCCCTTCATTTGTTGGATAATAATAAAGGAAGGACCTTGCAATTTCTCTGGTGGACGTAGCCCACACTGGGTGAACCACGTAAATCTGTGTCTCTATTGTATTGTGTATCTTCTGTGTTTTGTTTCTGCATTTGTTTTATTTTATTGCTCTGCGATCCTGTTTTTCTAACACACCCAACCCCCTATCCACTTTTAGGCATGTGGGATGTTTGATTTTCATCTTCTTGTAACTCGAGATGAGTATTTAGGTTCATTGGTGCGTATGGTTTGTAATTTATACTCAGAAGTGGTATCTATATCTCATTCATTTCAAATACTCTATTGCATAATTATGGTAATGATTATAATATGATATCCAGGGGATTACTTATACACAACCACAAAAAACCAAGTCGAAGTATTAGATTAACTGTGTGAATCATATGATATGATGAACTAAAGGGAGTCATATATGATACATACTTGGGTGTGGTTCATTAGATAGAATAACTGGCCCCATAGTGACCCACAAATGATGGTAAAGTAAAAATAAATAAATAAAAGGAACCTTAAGAAGTCATAAAAAGAAGAAAAAAGACAAGACATACTTGATCTTTGATATTCTAATGTGTAGCATTGCATTGATACAACATCTAGAGCATCTGCAAATGTGTGAACTACATATTGTAGTAAATAAAAATAGAATTATATTTATTTTTTATTAAAAACCAAAAAAAACTTTTAAGACATGTCAATAAATCTTAATAGAAATTAAAATCGACAATATTGCAAATAGTAAACACCATTGATAAAAAAAATTGTAAAATTCATATGAAAGGAGATTAAATAGTGAGACACACACACATATCTCATATGAGACGCCTTGAATAAGATCCTCTTGGTTTTGAGAATAATTTATTGGAGCCATTTGATTTTGGAGCAAACCTCCCTCAATTCGAAGGAGAAACAACGAAGTCAACATTGACTATGTTGTTGCTCTGTTGGATCGAGAGAGGTTTTCTCCAAGAATAAACGGCTCCAATAAAATTTTCTCTACTGAACGGGGCCAACCATGTGAAGGTGGAAGCTCCTATGCCCCCCCCCCCCCACATTACTCTCAATTCCCCAATACCCAATCTATATTCTACTGAAAAATATGCATTAAAAATACTCAAAATTGATTAAAAAAAAAAGTGATTGTAAAGCTATAAATGAGGTTTATCATTCAAAGGCATATGTCATAAAAAATAATTTGTATAAATGATATTTATCATTCAAAATATGTTACAAACATACTATCTATATAATGTACATATCTTTGTCTTATAAAATTATTATACATCATTGATTTCTTTTAGTCTTCTTTTGTGTTTTCCAGTTTTTAAGTAATTCATCCATGTTTATGTCTTCGTTTACTGGGGGCTCTTCAGTGGTTGATGTTTCTTCAGTCCTTTCACGCCGAGAATGCCTGGTCTCGTACCCATGGCATGGAGGTTGTTGTGAGGGGCCATCACCTACAAAAATTATATATATTAAATTTATATGGCGAATTTTTAAATATCATTGAAGTGGTTCAGTAGTATTAAAAAAAACCTCTACAGTGTAATTATTTACCTATTGGTCCACTAGTCAGCACCGTTGGAATGGCTGTCATCTTATCATGATCATATTTAGGTCAAGGAGGCTCAACTACGACATTCTCTGCCATTGAAACGAAAAAATTTATAAGGACAAAATCGTAAATGTATAAGTAATAAAAATTAGAACTACAAAATGTATAAGTATGAAATTATTAAGTAAATGATTAATATACAACCATTTTATCGTCGTGGGCCTCAGTCACAGGAACATCTTGGGGTTGCACCCCACTGGGATGGGTCTTTTGGGGAGCACCATGATCTTCTAGCCACGTTGCACTATCAACGCTTTGTTGTACAATGCTAATGGTTTCATCGATAGTGTTTCTCCCCTGATTAAAACAAAGTAAGACATTAAATTTATGGACGATATCAAACATTTACGTATTTTATAAGTAATGAAAGTTAATGTAGACTTATTTTTATTTACCTTATCCCGCAAACTGGATCTTAGGGTCTGCCCCATGCTTTTCCTATGATCAACCATGGATTTATAGTCGTACTTGTAACCAAGTTGGAGGTCTTCCTCTGTGGTTTCAGTTTCGAAGTCATCGCCCTGCATTGTGTTGGCCCTTGACCAAGTTTTGAAGTTACTTGGTCATATTTGACCGTTTTTGGGACTTCGACAACATGTTGAAGATGGAGTGCCAGACGAAGCAGAGATCACGGGATCTCGGCCCAATTTTGGACCCCCTTTTTGGGTTTTGGGACAATGTTATGGGAAAGGGATGTCATCCCATGGTTTTACCCACATATAGGCCCACTTTTGTAATGTATAAATAAATATCTAGGCATCTAGTATAGGAGGATTGTATCTACGTAATGTAAGCTAAGTGCTAATAGAATATGTAAGTGTTTTGTGCATGACTGTAGAAGGTTTACAGAGCTAAGTGCAAGTTGTTGTAGAAGTTATAGAAGGCTTTGTGTTGTAAGTGTAAGGAAGAAGGATCTATCAAGCTGCGAAGATCTTCTGTCCTATGCGAGGAAGGTTTTTTGGTGGCTTTGTGTCTATAACTGTTTGGAGACGCTAATAAAGAAGAAGAGTTGGCGGACGTAGCCCCAGGGAAGGGGGTGAACCACGTAAATCTGTGTGTTATGCTTTGTGCTTTGACTTGATGTGTTGTCCCTGCTTTTGCAAAGTGCTTTGATATATTTAGATAGATCTACTTATGCTTGGTGCTTCTTAGATATGTGTGAATGCTAGATCTGACATGTACAAAGATGCTTAGTGCTGATCTACTAGATCTTATCTATTTTGTTGTTGCTAAGTGCTAAAATACCTTATATCTAAGTAAACGTTGTGATGCTTTGTGCTATCTGTGAAGTATAATAAGGGTTGAATATTGATGAATGATCGATGCTAAGTGTTCTATAAGAAATATAATCAAAGATCTTTTTCCCAGCTAAGGTTGCAGACACTTGAGTCTTCCAACCACCCTTGCCTCTACCTCGGGTCAGACTTCATCTGCTTCGCAGGTGTTTCTGAAAGGGTCGGTAGTTAGAGTTTTTTTGGTGCATTGTTGTAGCGTTGAACCCTGGGACTTCCCCTGTGCCAACAAATGGTTTCATTGTCGAGACGTGAAACTGTGATTGTTGGGAAATGAGGAAGAGGAAGTTGTGTGCAAAGATTCATCCTGAAACTATGGAATCTCTGTGCGAGGATATGTGCCCTAGTGCGCAGTATTCCACTTGATCTGAAAATCTTTGTGCTAAATAAAGAAGGCTAGATCTGAAGCAAAGAAGCGATATATGAACGTTTTGTGCTCTAAGAAAGGTAAAAGTGGAAGTTTCTGAAGAAAAGAGGTCAAATCTATAGAAAAGAGGTAAATATGTAAGCTTTGTGCTCTGATAAAGGTAAGAATAGTCAAAAAAAATTAGATCTGGAAGCTTTGTGGTTTGCAAAAGTAAAATAAGTGAAATTTTTTGTTTCTAGAGTATGGATCTAGGTATGTTTGATAGATTATGTCCTAGCTTGAAAACTAGGGCTCTGATAGATGAAAGAAAGATTGATATGAATAGATCTGATAAGTACAGTGATAGATATGTTATACCTATGCATAGAAAGAATGTTTGGACTAACAAATGGATGTAGGATCCTAGAAAGAATTTTTTGCAAGGTAGTTACCATGATCCTAGTGCGCAGTACAGGAGAGGTTGGGGATCATTTAAAAGGAAGAGAGGATTAACCCTATGTTACAGTTGTAGAAGACCGGGACATCTTGCTAAGGAATGCCCTGGTGGAAGATCTAGTTGCCTATGTTGCAAAGCGTTGGACCATGAAGTATTGGATTGCCCTAGAATAATTGTTAAGCTTGAAAGAATGAATCTGAGTGAAGAAAACCCTAAGGAAGCTCCAGAAATAGCCGAACCCCGAAAAGAATCCGAGAAGGTATTACTACAGACGAAAGACACCTTGAACGACCACTGACATTTTAGGTTATTAGAGATCTTTAAAGAAAAAGAATGCATCAAAGTAAGAATAGGGGACTTTGACATTAACTGTATTATTGATGAAGAAACACCAGTGAACATTATGCCAGAGAGAACTTGGGAAGCTATATGAAGGCCTGCTATGATCCCTTCATTAAGAGGAATAGGGCTATTCAGAGGAAAAATGGTGAACCTATGTGGAAGGCTCACTCAAATATCTATGAATGCTAATGGAACTTCGACAGAGGAAGATTTTGAGATTATCAAGTTTATTGAGGACAGCGCCTCATTTACTATGTTACTTGGAAAAAATTGGATTGAGAGAGATCAAACCAGAGAGAAGGAAGAAGAAAAGGTTTTAGAACAGCAGAGACAAGAGTTAACAGATGTCATGACCATAAGGATCGTACAAATGATTGAAGAACAGGAGAACAAATCGAAGCTACTTGTCACCCAGAGCCCAGATGTCAAAGTTGCAAGAGCACTACAGGACTCACAGAAGATTGCAGTATCTATCTCAAATATAGAATAAGTATTACCCCTGAGTCTTAGGAGAGAATATCAGCATCACGAAGTGACTATGTAAAAAGAATCAGAATGGGAAGAGAATCACCGAAACGAAGCTAACTGGAAAGAAGGCTAGGAAGCTAAGTAAAAAGAGAGCTAAGATCGACAGGCTATAGAATATTCCAGAGGGAACCTCACAGAACGGAAAACTTGCAGAAATTGAACTTCGTCGAGATATTAGACCAGTGACATAGGAGAGTTCACCGAGGCGAAGCAATATAGCCATTGGAAGATGATATAACCGTTTGACTGCCGCTCCGAACGGGTCAAAAATAATTGATGGTTCACCACTAGACTACCAGACCGTGCCATAACAGACAAAACATGAGTTAATGATGCCTCATACCCATTGCAAGTAGATCGTTGCTAAGTTTCTTACTTAGTCCACCGTGCCACGCACTGAGAATAATTTTTTCTAACTAAGAATTTGAACCCACGGCCTAAGATTATTTTTCACTGTGATCATCGCCTTGTTCCCGTACCCTCCATTGCAGTCTCTAAATTGAATTCACACCCGATCTAATTGATCCCGAGCTTGTATGTCGGACGAGCTTAGCATCGTAGAGAAAGTAGTCGAAGAAGTTTTGATTGACTTAATGACTGAGAGAGTCATGTCGGAGCGAGGTTTATCTTCAGGAGTCCACGCATCATCAACGAGAGGACTGCAAGCCTCTCTTTCCACTGCTCACGCTGGTCCATCTCAGCCGACCAATGAGAAACGGACAAAGCATAGAGATGAAATTGTGAACACCAAGCTTATTCTGTGCATTCTGTCAGCTTACCTACCACCTCTCAGTGGCGCCATCAACCACGACAGTGTCCCTCGAGATTTTGAGTATACTTTGATCACTGCGTACCTTCTGAACGGGGTGCGCGTTGTTCGTGCCGACTAAGATAAGCTCGCAGCATTGAATTTTAGTGACTTCAACCT
The DNA here is from genome assembly GCA_009831015.1 of Picea engelmannii. Lineage (NCBI taxonomy): Eukaryota > Viridiplantae > Streptophyta > Pinopsida > Pinales > Pinaceae > Picea > Picea engelmannii. The sequence continues at coordinate 130,426 of ML786731.1, read as the reverse complement.
TGGCAACTGGAAGGCTTACAGCATGCTCGCCCTGCATAAGTATCTAACCAGGACTAAAGGCAAGAATTCCAAGATCATCCAGAGTGGTAATATTTGAAGTCACTTGGTAATATTTGACCATTTATGGGACTTTGATAGCCTGTCAAAGATGGATCACCAGACGAAGCAGAGATCATAGGGTCTCGACTCACTTTTGGACCCCCTTTTTGGGTTTTGGGACAATGTAATGGGAAATGGATATTGGCCCGTGGGTTTACCCATGTTTAGGCCCACTTTTGTAATGTATAAATAATCATCTAGGCATCTAGTAGAGGAGGATTGTATCTATGTGATGTAAGCTAAGTGCTAATATACTATGTAAGTGCTCTTTGCATGACTGTAGAAGGTTTATAGAGATAAGTGCAAGTTGTTGTAGAAGTTATAGAAGGCTTTATGCTATAAGAGCAAGGAAGAAGGATCTAGTGAGCTGCGCAGATCTTCTGTCCTATGCGAGGAAGGTTTTTTGGTGGCTTTGTGCCTATAACTGATTGGAGACGCTAATAAAGAAGAAGAGTTGGTGGACGTAGCCCCAAGGAAGGGGGTGAACCACGTAAATCTGTATCTTATGCTTTATGCTTTGACTTGATGTGTTGTCCCTACTTTTGCAAAGTGCTTTGATATATTTAGATAGATCTACTTATGCTTGGTACTTATTAGATATGTGTGAATGCTAGATCTGACATGTACAAAGATGCTTAGTGTTGATCTACTAGATCTGATTTGTTTTGATGTTGCTAAGTGCTAAAATACCTTATATCTAAGTAAACGTTGCGATGCTCTGTGCTATCTGCGAAGTATAATAAGGGTTGAATATTGATGAATAATCGATGTTAAGTGTTCTGTAAGCAATATAATCACAGATATGTGTCCCAGCTAAGGTTGTAGACACCTGAGTCTTGCAACCACCCCTGCCTCTACCTCGGGTGAGACTTCATCTGCTTCGTAGGTTTTGTCGAAAGGGTCGGTAGTTAAGCTTTTGTTGGTGCGTTTTTGTAGCGTTGAACCCTAGGTCTGCCCCATTTCCAACACATTGCATAAGAACATGTTTTTTTAATGTTTTTGGATGCAATAAACTGAAAGTTGTAAGGCGATACAAATAATATTCTTAATATGTTTGGGTACTTACGATTCATAACTGTAACCTCGAGTAGTCGCCCTGTCCTAGCTTGTATTTTCCATGTTTGGAAATCCTTGCTTTGGTTTCCTTTGAATTGTCAGGAAACCCATCATCAAAATTTTCAAGTATGTTATATAACACACATTTATTTAGATCTAAATAAAATTAAAGGTATTGAAATCAAAATATCGTAATTTACCTTGGGGTACCAATTATTTTTTCTCCTGATTTTTTCAATATATTTTCTTTTGCATCATCAATGATCGCCTTCCACTCCCTCTCTAGAATCGAGAGAGGACGCTCATACCTAGGGTTTCCTACCAAGATTCGTCTATAAACATCATGTGTATATTTTAAATATTCTCCTACTGCAAAGGTGATTGTTTTTTATTGAATGTGTCTACTCCAAAGAGCCTTCGAGATAATCCATAAGTTCTTTTTTGAGGTTGGAATTATGGCAATTCCACCTCATGCGTAAGGTTGCCCCAAAAATAAACAAGGCCTTGCTCTCCAGGTGCCTATAAAAATGGTTGTTTCCTACACACAAAAACATATGATCATTAATTTAAAAACAATAATCTAGATGATTTGTGTATGAGATGGACAAAATGAAATAGTTAAAATATGAAAAACTGCATGGGAGTCTTATTTGTTTTAATGGAATTCTATTATCGTCGACCAAAAATGTGCATGGAAGGCTCCTTGTGTTGGTCACACGTCTAGCTCAAGGGAATGCAACCATGTCAACCACATCATCAGCCTCATCTCTATCACCAACTCTAGAGTCTGACCGTTGTGTGGATGCATGGCAGTGCATGTCATGGCTCCTATCTAAATTAGGTGTGGAATATGGAGAAGTAAACAATACTCTAGCAGATGTATGGAAGCCCACGTCAAGAATCTGTGGCATCTCTACAATGCCACTACTACCAACATCGGGATGAACAGGCTCCAAAAATCTTTATAAAAAAAAAAATGTATTTTTCGTGAGATAATGTATAATTTAAAAAACAAAGTTTCATAATTGAACATATGAGCACATTAAAAAAAATACTTTAAAATATGGTTATTACCTTATATGTGTTAAGTTGTCACATAAGGAGATTGATCCTTTCTAGGACGTCAGGAGTTTGACCTGGATGGTCTAAAAAGCTATCAAGTTCCTTCTTTGCTTTAATTATCTTTATTTTTTATTAGTACCATTAAAGCAGGGAATGAATACAACCCCTCCTCATCAGCAGAATCATGATCAACATGGCATGATGACTACATATAATTTCAACATGAAAATCAATGTTATTTCAGTTATATAAACAGATGAAATAACTTATCGCCACACAAATAAAATTATATAAATAAATAATAAAATTCATGTAAAATGAAAGTCAAAATTGATAATCAATTACATGTTCTAAGGCTGGCCCTTTTCCACGATCATCCTGCCACATTATAATATAATATAATTAGAACCCCCAAATAGTGAGTAGTCCATCCTCAACCTAGTTCCAATTTTTGAACTTTTTTTCCTATATTCAAAGTTCTAAATAATTTTTTTATATCTTTATTTTTGGATGCACAATTAGAGGGTGAATTATTAGGGGCACTCATGCATGTGAATTCCCAACTTAGTGAAGGTCATGAATCTCTAGGTGGGTTTCACCTAGAGAACGGTGAGAGGAAAAACACAATTCCACCTGGAGATTGAAGACACATAGGGGGGTTTTGTGGATGCCCTCAATGACGAATATTACCATGTGGGGAGCTACGGGGACCAATGCACCAAATGGTTGTAGCTCCACCAGAGTCAAGATCAAACTATGGGACTATACCAACACCTTCCATACCTTTACTACGAACTTAGGAAACTAACCAGCATAGAGTTCTAAAATATTGAAGACAGTTTTAAATGGGGAAAAATTAAATAGATACAATGCTTGAAGACCCCAATCTTTCGTTTAAAGAGAGAAAGAAAAAATCTGTAGGTTAGTTAGGATAAGGGTGGTTACCACTTTGTATTCAAAAGATTTTTGGTCAAATATCGAAACCCTTAAGCATATTGGAAGAATTTTATAGTTCAAAGTTTATTATTTTGACATAAGCAAAGAAGAATGGCAGTTGACTAGTCACATGAAAAGAAAGAAAAAGAAACAATTTAGGGAATGGAGTTTCACAAATAAAGAAGACCTTATGTCATACAACTGAGAGAATGATTTTGGAGGGATTGTAGGATTGGAATGAGGCTGGAGGGATTGTAGGATTGGAACCATCATTTCCTGTTGTATCTTGTTCTTCATTATTTCCTACACTATATATAACAGATATTAAGTTGAATTTTTACTTACAAAGCATACTCTCATGTAATGTATACACATGATCTAGCAAAGAAGTGGGTCTACAAGCATGAATCCTTGTGAAAGGTGATATAGGGAGGCATATTAGTGTCAAATTCTTAGATGAAGAGGTCAATATATCCAAGAAATTAGTTAGAGAAAGAAGGAAGCAATTAAAAGGAATTAGCATGGACCCAAAACCCTTGAACACACCCCAAAAAAAGGCAATTAATCAATGTCTAGAGGGAGTGCCCAATTTGATGAAGTCAAAAGGGGTACCAAGTGGCAGATTTGACTCTTTCCAACCGTGAAATAAGGATAAAGTAAAAATTACATGAGGAGCACCCCATGTAAAAGGGGTTATAATAATTGCTTACCACACATGCTTGAGGAATTACCTAGCTAAGGAGAGGACACATGAAAGATAAACCATAAGAACATGGTTTTAAGTTCATCTTGGAAGAAATGCTCGACCTTATAAGGCAATATAAAATGATTGTATGGCATGATCAAGGATTATGTATGCAAAAAAAGAGGATTCCTCCACTATCTTGAGGTTTGAATTCTTATTTTAAGGAAGGAACATGTTAGAAGAGCATGGTTTGAGGAAGCACTTCAAAGGAGAGTGACATGTGGTAGCGAAGACTTTTTCAAACCCTACTTTGAGCATATTTCCACCTTTATTGACGAGTGCCCAACTTTGAGGGGGTTTTCTTGGAGTTAGTTGTGGATCTTGAAGAAGTTTAATAATATTTTATTTTATTCTGATACATTGCACATATACTCCTCTTTATTTCTATTTTACATATAATTTTCTATGTCTATGATTGTTTTCTTTAATCATTCCAATGACTAGGCAAGTTCCCTTGGTATTTGTCTTAATCCATAGTTAAGGGACATCCTTGAAGGAAGAGAAAGCAGCGCTACAGCAAGACAAAGAACATTTACTCGCAGAGAAACTCGAAGTACAGGAACGGGTTCACAGAGCACTTCGCTATGTGACAGTCATTGAAGTCCAGATAGAAGAACAGGTTCCACAGCAGGTGGCACAACTGGAAGGAGTGATCCAGCAGCTTCAGCAGCGCATTGCGAACTTGGAACTTCGCACTGTGCCCGAGACTCCTCAAGAAATAAGAGATCTAAGAGAGACAACTTCCCACAGCGCAGTTGACCGATTAAAAGCCTTTGCCTTGGAATACAAGCAGTTGAGATCCAGAAGTGCTCAGAAGTATGAAAACCTCATGGAAAATCTCGAGTTACAGGCATTAGAGTCACAACTCCAACACGCAAAGAAACAGGCAGACACGTTACAAGCGCAGCTGAAGGTCTTGTCACCAGTTGAGAGAATGAAGAGGTTTCTAGAGAAATGCACGGCCCAATAGTAGGTACACACACTTCAGAGTAAAGTAATGGAAGTATCTCAACGACTTCAACCAATGCAAGAAAAGGCATGCCAACCGTTCACCGAAGTTGAAAACCAAGGAGTAGAACTTGAACAGGTTGTGAGTATAGCATAACAGTGCCTAGAGGGACCAGTCAGTGATGCACTCATCCAGAAGTTCACTAAGCAAGAGGCAGTCACACTACAGCAAGTTGAAGAAGCTCGATCCAAGCTTGAGTCATTCGAGGTGGAATTTCTCAGACCAGAGTGACTCGGGACGAGTCACAGGTGAGTGTTGGGAGCCTATTGGCCCTTGACCAAGTTTTGAAGTTACTTGGTCATATTTTACCATTTTGGGGAATTTGACAGCTTGTCGAAGATGGAGCGCCAGACGAAGCAGAGATCATAGGATATTGGCACACTTTTGGATGCCCTTGTTAGGTTTTGGGACAATGTAATGGGAAAGGGATGTCGGACCGTGGGTTTACCCACGTTTAGGCCCACTTTTGTAATGTATAAATAAACATTTAGGCATCTAGTAGAGCAGGATTGTATCTATGTGATGTAAGCTAAGTGCTAATAAACTATGTAAGTGCTATGTGCATGACTGTAGAAGGTTTACAGAGCTAAGTGCAAGTTGTTGTAGAAGTTATAGAAGGATTTGTGCTATAAGCGCAAGGAAGAAGGATATAGCGAGCTGCGCAGATCTTCTATCCTACGCAAGGAAGGTTTTTTGGTGGCTTTGTGCCTGTAACCAATTGGAGACGCTAAAAAATAAGAAGATTTGGTGGACGTAGCCCTAGGGAAGGGGGTGAACCACGTAAATATGTGTGTTATGCTTTGTCCTTTGACTTGATGTGTTGTCCCTGCTTTTGCAAAGTGCTTTGATATATTTAGATAGATTTACTTATGCTTGGTGCTTCTTAGATATGTGTGAATGCTAGATCTGACATGTACAAAGATGATTAGTCCTGATCTACTGGATCTTATCTATTTTGATGTTGCTAAGTGCCAAAATACCTTAGATCTTAGTAAATACTGCGATGCTTTGTGTTATATGCAAAGTATAATAAGGGTTGAATATTGATGAATAATCGATGTTAAGTGTTCTGTAAGAAATATAATCACAGATCTGTGTCCCAACTAAGGTTGCATACACCTGAGTCTTGCAACCACCCCTGCCTCTACCTCGGGTGAGACTTCATCTACTTTGCAGGTGTTGTTGAAAGGGCCGGTAGTTAGGGTTTTGTTGGTGTGTTGTTGTAGCATTGAACCCTAGGTCTGCCCCTGTGCCAAGACATTGCATAAGAACATGTTTTTGTAATGTTTTTGGATGCAATAAACTGAAAGTTGTAAGGCAAAACAAATAATATTCTTAATATGTTTGGGTACTTACGATTCATGACTGTAACCTCGAGTAGTCGCCCTGGCCTAGCTTGTGTTGGCCATGTTTGGAAATCCTTGCTTTGGTTTCCTTTGAAGTGTCAGGAAACCTATCATCAAAATTTTCAAGTATGTTATATAACACACTTTTATTTAGATCTAAAGAAAATTAAAGGCATTGAAATCAAAATATTGTAATTTACCTTGGGGTACCAATTATTTTTTCTCCTGTCTTTTTCAATATATTTTATTTTGAATCATTAATGATCACCTTCCACTCCTTCTCTGGAATCTAGAGAGAATGATCATACCAAGGGTTTCTTGCCAAGCTTCGTCTATAAACATCCTGCGTATATTTTAAATATTCTCCTGCTGCAGAGGTGACCATTTTTTTATTGAATGTGTCTACTCCAAAGAGCCTTCGAGATAATTAATAAGTTCTTTTTTGAGGTTGGAATTATGGAAATTCCACCTCATGTGTAAGGTTGCCCCAAAAATCAACAAGGCCTTGCTCTCCGGGTGCCTATAAAAATGGTTGTTTCCTACACACAAAAAGATATGATCATTAATTTAAAAACAATAATCTAGATTATTTGTGTATGAGATGGACAACATCAAATAGTTAAAATATGAAAAACTACATGGGAGTCTTATTTTTTTTAATGGAAGTCTGTTATCGTCGACCAAAAATGTGCATGGAAGGCTCCTTGTGTTGGTCATGCGTCTAGCTCAAGGGAATGCACCCACATCAACCACATCTTCAGCCTCATCTCTGTCACCAACTCTAGAGTCTGACCATTGTATGGATGCCTGGCAGTGCATGTCATGGCTCCTATCTAAATTAGGTGTGGAAGATAGAGAAGTAAACAATACTCTAGCAGATGTATGGCAGCCCGCGTCAGGACTCTGTGGCATCTCTACAACGCCACTACTACCAACATCGGGATGAACAGGCTCCAAAAATCTCTATAAAAAAGAAAATGTTTTTTTGTGAGATAATGTATAAGTTAAAAAACAAATTTTCATAATTGAACATATGAGCACATTAAAAAAAAATACTTTAAATTATGGTTATTACCTTATATGTGTTAAGTTGTGACATCAGAATATTGATCCTTTCTATGACGTCAAGAGTTTGACCTGGATGGTCTAACAAGCTATCAAGTTCCTTCTTCGCTTTAATTATCTTTATTTTTTATTAATACCATTAAAGCAGGGGATGAATACAACCCCTCCTCATCGACAAAATCATGATCAACATGGCATGTTGACTACATATAATTTCAACATGAAAATCAATGGTATTTCAGTTATATAAACAAATGAAATAATTGATCGCCACACAAATAAAATTATATAAATAAATGATAAAATTCATGTAAAATGAAAGTCAAATTTGATAATCAATTACATGTTCTGAGGCTGACCGTTTTCCACGATCATCCTACCACATTATAATATAATATAATTAGAACCCCCAAATAGTGAGTAGTCCATCCTCAACCTAGTTCCAATTTTGAACTTTTTTTCCTATATTCAAAGTTCTAAATAATTTTTTTATATCTTTATTTTTGGATGCACAATTAGAGGGTGAAATTACCTAAATTATTAGCGGCACTCATGCATGTGAATTCCCAACTTACTAAAGGTTATGAATCTCTAGGTGGGTTTCACCTAGAGAACGGTGAGAGGAAAAACACAATTCCACCTGGAGCTTGAAGACACATAGTGGGGGGTTTGTGGATGCCCTCAATGATGAATATTACCATGTGGGGAGCTACGGGGACCAATACACCAAATGGTTGCAGCTCCACCACGGTCAGGATCAAACTATGGGACTATACCAACACCTTCCATACCTTTACTACAAACTTAGGAAAATAACCAGCATAGAGTTCTAAAATATTGAAGACAGTTTTAAATGGGAAAAATTAAATATATACAATGCTTGAAGACCCCAATCTTTCATTTAAAGAGAGAAAGAAAAACTCTATAGGTTAGTTAGGATAAGGGTGGTTACCACTTTGTAGTCAAAAGTTTGTTGGTCAAATATAGAAACCCTTAACCATATTGGAAAAATGTTATAGTTCAAAGTTTATTATGTTTACATAAGCAAAGAAGAATGGCAGTTGACTAGTCAAATGAAGAGAAAGAAAAAGAAACAATTTAGGGAATGGAGTTTCACAAATAAAGAAGAACTTATATCATACAACTGAGAGAATGATTTTGGAGGGATTGTAGGATTGGAATGAGGCTGGAGGGATTGTAGGATTGGAACCATCATTTCCTGTTGTATCTTGTTCTTCATTATTTCCTACACTATATATAACAGATCTTAAGTTGAATTATTACTTACAAAGCATACTCTCATGTCATGTATACACATGATCTAGCAAAGAAGTGGGTACACAAGCATGAATCCTTGTGAAAGGTGATATGGGAAGGAATCTTAGTGTCAAATGCTTAGATGAAGAGGTCAATATATCCAAGCAATTAGTTAAATAAAGAAGGAAACGATTAAAAGGAATTAGCATGGACCCAAAACCCTTGAACACACCCCCAAAAAAGGCAATTAATCAATGTCTAGAGGGAGTTCCCAATCTGATGAAGTCAAAAGGGGTACCAAGTGGCAGATTTGACTCTTTCCAATCATGAAATAAGGATAAAGTAAAAATTAGATGAGGAGCACCCCATGTAAAAGGGGTTATAATAATTGCTTAGCACACATGCTTGAGGAATTCCCTAGCTAAGGAGAGGACACATGAAAGCTAAACCATAAGAACATGGTTTAAAGTTCATCTTGGAAGAAACGCTCCACCTTATAAGGCAATATAAAATGATTGTATGGCATGATCAAGGATTATGTATGCAAAAAAAGAGGGTTCCTCCACTATCTTGAGGTTTGAATTCTTATTTTAAGGAAGGAACATGTTAGAAGAGCATGGTTTGAGGAAGCACTTCAAAGGAGAGCAACATGTGGAAAAAAAGACTTTGTCAAACCCTACTTTGAGCATATTTCCACCTTTATTGAGGAGTGCCCAACTTTGAGGGGATTTTCTTGGAGTTAATTGTGGATCTTGAAGAAGTTTAATAATATTTTATTTTATTCTGATACATTGCACATATACTCCTCTTTATTTCTATTTTACATATAATTTTCTATGTCTATAATTGTTTTCTTTAATCATTCCAATGACTAGGCAAGTTCCCTTGGTATTTGTCTTAATCCATAGTTAAGGGACATCCTTGAAGGAAGAGAAAGCAAAGCTACAGCAAGACAAGGAATAGTTGCTCCTAGAGAAACTCGAAGTATAGGAACGGGTTCACAGAGCACTTTGCTCTGTGACAGTCATCGAAGTCCAGACAGAAGAACGGGTTCCACAGCAGGTGGTACAACTTGAAGGAATGGTCCAGCAACTTCAGTAGCGCATCACAGACCTAGAACTTTGCACTATGCCTGAGATTCCTCAAGAAATAAGAGATCTAAGAGAGGAAATTACCCACATCGCAGTTGACCGATTAAAATCCTTTTCCCTAGAATACAAGCATTTGAGCTCCAAAAGCGCTCAGACATATGAAAACCTCATGGAAAATCCATAGTTACAGGTGTTAGAGTCGCAACTCCAACATGCAAAGCAGTAGGCAGACACGTTACAAGCGCAGCTGGAGGCCTTGTCACCAGTCGAGAGAATGAAGAGGTTTCCAGAGCAACCCACATCCCAACAGTAGGTACACACACTTCAGAGTAAAGTAATGGAAGTCTCTCAACGAATTCAACCAGTGCAAGAAAAGGCATGCCAATTGTTCACCGAAGTTGAAAACCAAGGAGTAGAACTTGAACAGGTTGTGAGTACAGCAGAACGGTGCCTAGAGGGACCAGTCAGTGATGCACTCATCCAGGAGTTCACTAAGCAAGAGGCAGTCACACTACAGCAAGTCGAAGCAACTCGATCCAAGCTCGAGCCATTCGAGGTGGAATTGCTCAGGGCAGAGTGACTCGGGATGAGTCACATGTGAGTGTTGGGGGCCTTTTGGCCCTTGACCAAGTTTTGAAGTTACTTGGTCATGTTTGACTGTTTTTGGGACTTCGATATCCTGGAGAATATGGAGTGCCAGACGAAGAAAAGATCACGGGATCTCGGCCCACTTTTGGACCCCCTTTTTTGGTTTTGGGACAATGTAATGGGAAAGGGATGTTGGCCCATAGGTTTACCCACATTTAGGCCCACTTTTGTAATGTATAAATAAACATCTAGGCATCTAATAGAGGAGGATTATATCTATGTGATGTAAGCTAAGTGCTAAAATACTATGTAAGTGCTTTATGCATGACTGTAGAAAGTTTACAGAGCTAAGTGTAAGTTGTTGTAGAAGTTATACAAGGCTTTGTGCTATAAGCGCAAGGAAGAAGGATCTAGCGAGCTGTGCAGATCTTCTATCCTATGCGAGGAAGGTTTTTTGGTGGTTTTGTGCCTGTAACCGATTGGAGACGCTAATAAAGAAGAATATTTGGTGGATGTATCCCCAAGGAAGGGGTTGAACCAAGTAAATCTGTGTGTTATGCTTTGTGCTTTGACTTGATGTGTTGTCCCTGCTTTTGCAAAGTGATTTGATATATTTAGATAGATCTACTTATGCTTGGTGCTTATTAGATATGTGTGAATGCTAGATATGACATGTAAAAAGATGCTTAGTGCTGATCTACTGGATCTGATCTTGATCCAAATAGATATCAGTGGCCACCCACCTTTTCCAACTGGCTCAAAACAGTTTTCTAACATTTTTGGCAATTTACTATCTTTAGCAGTTTTAACTTTCGGGGCCATTTTGAGGGCCTAAATGAAGGTTTTTCAGTATCAAGCTCCTCAAATATAATAGAAGGCATGATTGAGCCCCAAAAATGAATCTCCTCGATGATACCTTTCAAACAGGCTATCACACGCCTAAAACGGAGATCGTATGCAAAAGTTACGACCCCGAGAAGTTGATGTACTAACTTACCCAAACGGGGCCCACATGACTTTTGGCGCTTCATCTCCTAGGGTTAGTTTTTTGGATGTCTAGGGTTTTTGGAATTCTTGCTTATTGTAAAAAGGCCTTCAGAGCCTCATTTTAATATTCTTCTTGTGAATGCGCGTTGCTATCACATCTCTTCTCAGAGATAAGCCGCCACCATTCCAGCAAGCTTGTTTCCACTGCATTTTACAGTTTTAGCTTATTTCATTATTGAATAGAAAACCAGTTTTATTCTATCTTTGTTATTTTATGTTAAGCACCTATTAATAATCTGTATTCATTTCGTTATGCTCATAAAATCTGGATTAGTGGTATCAGAGCGGTCTTCTCCTTGTCGTCTTAATGCATGTCCCCAACGAGGTCGAAGTACAAAGAGTTGGGTCTCGAGCTTGTTTCTCTTGAGAACAGAAGCTCTTTCACGCCCAAGCAACCCCCCATAGTAGGAGAAAAGAAAGATGACGGGACAGGAGATCCTTTCAAATTTTTGATTGAGGAAGCCCTCATTCAACAGAGGAACGAGATGATGGATAGTTTCGCGCAAATCCTTCGGCGACTACCAACAGGCGATGCATCTTCTTCGAATGGAGGCACCACCCCCTTCAAGGTACAAATAAACTTTGATATTCCTATATTTGAAGGTCATATAGATGCAGAAGGGTTGAATCTACTAGAAGGGTATTTTTCTGTTCATAAATTTTTTAATAGAGAAAAGATTACTTTTGCAGTCCTCAAAGTCGTTCCCCATGTCAAAGATTGGTGGGAAAATTTTTGCGAGCAAAAGGAAATAGAGGAAACCTCATTATTTTCAGTCACAGCCACCTGGGAATCCTTCAGGAATGATATTAAGGAACAATACTACCTTGTCGGAAGTTATGACGACCTGTATACCAAATGGACCACACTACGGCAAGAAAGGGACCAAGCAGTGCCAGATTTCACAAATATATTTCATACCTTGCGCACCAAGTTGGGTATCAAAGATTCGGAGTGACATTTGGTGCTCAAATTTTGTGGTTCTCTGCATAGATACATCCAGACCGAAATGGGATTTTCGGACATCTCATCCTTGGGCGCGGCCTATCAATATGTCGTCAAAATTGAGCAGAAGCTCAAACAAAAGACGTGGAAATTTGGGCCTGGGAACCCCTCATAACAAAAGACAGGAAAGGGTGGCCCCAACCCATCGAACAAAGGACAGAGAAAAGATGTACAGTATCATGACAACCAGTACAAGCCGCAAGCAAAGAAGGACACCGGAAAGACAAAGAAAGATACCGGGAAGTGGTGCGACTTCCATAAGAGCCCTTGGAATAACACTATTGACTGCCGCTCAAAGTAGTCTCTGGTGGCCGAAGTGAAAGCCTCTGAATTAGATGCAGATTATAACTTCGAGACAGAACTAGAAAGGGGAAGACGGATCATTGACGCGGAACCCAGTGCCATCGTTGCTACCACCAAGCTCCAGCCTGGTGAACCAGACGAGCCAGAAGAAGGAGAGCACCTCTTCCATTTACAGATGTGGGTAAAAGGCACCCTGCTACACTTCATCATTGATAGCGGTAGCCAGAAGAACCATATCTCAGCAGAGGTCATCAAGCGGCTGGCCCTGCCAACAACGCTGCACCCACAACCCTACACCATTGGATGGCTTCGCCAAGGAAACGATTTCTGCGTTAGCCAACAGTGTTGACTGTTGTACAACATCAAGCCCTTCAAAGACGAGGTATTGTGTGATTTTTCTCCTCTCAAAGTTTGTGATGTTATTTTGGGCCAACCTTATTTATGGAAATGTCATGTTGTATATGAGTTTAGGCCTCGTAGTGTTATTATTACTTTGAACAGGAAATTGTACAGGATACCTGAGGCAGTCCCACCTAGTGCTATTTCCTTGATCTCTGCTAAGAAATGCAGGAAGGTCATCTCTCAGACGGGGAAGTTTTTCTTCTTCGTGATTCGCTCTCAGAATAAGTGAAAGATCGCAGCCACATCTAGGGTCTCTACGGTCGACCTCTCCACACAGCAGAAGCAAGTAGATAAGGTCATGGAAGAATACTTGGATATATTCTCCTCACCTATAGGCGTACCTCTGCACTTCCAGGTCAAGCACCCCATCGATCTGACCCCCGATGCACCACTGTCCAATGGGCCAGTCTATCATCGCTCATTGTTAGAGAATGAGGAGATCAAGCAACAGATTCAAGAACTGCTCCACAAGGGGCACATCTGCCCCAGCTCATCACCTTGCGGGAGCCCAATCGTGTTGGTACAGAAGAAATATGGAACCTAGCGACTCTGTATTGATTACCAGGCTATGAATAAAATCATTGTCAGAAACCACTACCCGATTCCCCGAATCGATGACCTCCTTGATCAACTCACGGGGGCCAAATACTTAAGTAAGATTGATATAAAGTCTGGCTACCACCAGGTCCCGATAGAAAATATAGATGTATGGAAGACCGCCTTCAAGTCAAAGGAAGGACTTTTTGAATGGTTGGTCATGCCCTTTGGTTTGACAAATGCTCCAGCCACTTTCATGAGGATGATGGATGATACCCTGCGACCATTCACCAATACTTTTTTAGTGGTGTATCTAGATGACATTCTAATTTACAACAAGACTTGGGTCGAACACTTGCAGCATATTCAACAGGTTCTGCACAACTTGCGACAGCACAAGCTATATTCCAACCTGGAAAAATGCTCCTTCGGCATGGACAGGGTCCATTACCTGGGCTACATCATTGATCAGCATGGTGTACATGTGGATCCAGCCAAGATCCAAGTCATCTATGACTGGCCAGCCCCAACAACACTAACTGAGCTTCAGAGCTTCTTGGGACTTGCTAATTTCTTTCGCAGGTTTTTGTTGGGTTTCTCCCATATTGCATGGGCCCTCAGCCAAATAAACAGGGGTGGTGGTAAGGAAAAATTTGCATGGGATCGGTCCCAACAACAAGAATTCGATGATTTGAAGCAATGCTTGTGCTCATCCCCAGTACTTTCACTACTAGACCTGCAGCATCCCTTTGAGATCGAGACAGATGCTTCAGACTATGTTGTGGGCGCCATTCTCACTCAGCACGGCCACCCCGTGGCCTATCATAGTGAGACACTGTCAGATACTGTCTGTAAGTACCCTACTTACGACAAAGAAATGTACTCCATTGTGAAAGCATGCCGCTAGTGGAGACATTACATTCTTGGGAAGGAGACAGTCATCCACACTGATCATAAGCCACTGCAGTTCATGCAGACACAGGAAAAATTGTAGAATGACCACCATCAAAAGTGGTCCACATACTTGCAGCAATTCCACCTCAACATCAAGTATAAAACAGGAAGCACCAATCGCGTCGTTGATTGCCTCCGCAGACCTCCAGTTGCGGCACTCACCACGGTGCTATACTCTTGCATCCATGAGACATTTGGATGGCCCCAACTCTATGAGATAGACCCTAACTTCACCACCACCTACCAAATGTTGGGTGAAAATGCAGTTGTCGATAATTTCCATCTTCAGGATGGGTTGTTGTGTCGTCTGGGCCATATCTATGTTCCATCAAGTGAGTGAGTGAAGCTGATCTAGGAAGCCCACTATAGTCAGGTGGCAGGACACTTCGGCGTCGAAAAGACAGTGGCGATGCTACAAAAACATTTCTACTGGCCGAAACTTCGAAAGGAGGTCAGCAAGTATATCAGGTCATGCACTGCCTATGCTATTGCCAAACCGACCACTAAGAAATAGGGCTTGTACACCCCTCTTCCTACTCCTGACAAGCCATGGGAATCCATCTCAATGGACTACATGTTGAGCCTCCCATCCACCAAGCGGGGAAATGACTATGTTTTTGTGGTTGTTGATCACTTTTCTAAGATGGCGATTTTGGTTGCCTGCAAGAAGAGCATCACAGCAGAGGCCACTACCAAGCTTTTCTTTGAACGAGTCTGGGTAAATTTTGGAATCCCGCAAACCATTGTCTCATATCGATATATTTGATTTCTCAGCACATTCTGGTCGAGTCTCTGGTCACTGCGGGACACCAAGCTCACCAAATCCACGGCCTTCCACCCCCAGACAGATGGCCAAACCAAGGTTATAAATCGAATGATTGTGCATATCCTTCGCATGTATAATTCAAAGAACCCTAGAACATGGGATGAGAGCCTTCCATATGTCCATCATAGCTACAACCGAGCCTTGCATAGCTCAACCAGCCATAGCCCCTTTCAAGTGGGGTTGGGATTCCAACCATTGGATCCCATAGATGTTGCACTTCCCCTTGCGGTCACCTCGACTGACTCATCTCCTGCTCCAACTGAAGCTGACAAAGCCACCTGATTCATTGAGTGGATTCATCACATCCGCCAACAAGTTCAGGATATCCTACATAAGTCCAATGACAAGTACAAACAATGCCATCATCAACATTGAGTGTCGCATAAGTTTCAGGTGGGTGACAAAGTTTGGTTACACTTGCAAAAAGAACGCCTTACAGGACCCCATCGGAAGCTTTTCCCACTCCGTTATGGACTGTACACTATCACCAAGGTTGTGGGGGATAATTATTTTGAGCTCAAAATTCCTCCTTTCCTTGGCCTGCACCCAGTGTTCAATGTGGATCTCCTTCGCCCTCATTTCCCACCATTATTGGACACCTCAGAAGTAGCAGAACAACTGACACCAACAGAGCTCAACCCTGATTGCATACAACAGGAATCCAATGATCAAATTGTGGACAGACATATCAAGGGCACTCGACAACAAAGGATCCAGCTTTATCAAGTCGTCAAAGCAGGGCAGCTTCTGCACCAAGGCAAGAGGCTCACCCGGGGCCAAATTTAGCAGAAATTTCCTCATCTAATGGGGGACCTCAACGAAATGGATACCATTGCTTCCTAAGGAGGAGGATTGATCCATATGGATATCAGTGGCCACCCATCTTTTCCAACTGGCTCAAAACAATTTTCTGACATTTTTGGCAATTTACTATCTTTAGCAGTTTTAACTTTCGGGGCCATTTTGAGGGCCTAAGTGAAGGTTTTTCGGTATTGATCTCCTCAATGATATTTGAAGGCATTATTGAGCCCCCAAAATGAATCTCCTTGACCATACCTTTCAGACGGGCTATCACACGCCTAAAACGGAGATCGTATGCAAAAGTTACGACCCCGGGAAGTTGATGTACTAACTTACCCAAACGGGGCCCACATGACTTTTGGCGCTTCATCTCCTAGGGTTAGGTTTTTGGATGTCTAGGGTTTTTGGCATTCTTGCTTATTGTAAAAAGGACTTCAGAGCCTCATTGTAATCTTCTTCTTGCAAATGCGCGTTGTCGTCACATCTCTTCTCAGAGATAAGCCGCCACCATTCCAGCAAGCTTGTTTCCGCTACATTTTACAGTTTCATCTTATTTCGTTATTGAATAGAAAACCAGTTTTACTGTATCTCTATTATTTTTTGTTAAGCACCTGTTAATAATCTGTATTCATTTCGTTCTGCTCATAAAATCTGGATCAGATCTTTTTTTATGTTGCTAAGTGCTAAAATACCTTAGATCTAAGAAAACGCTACAATGTTTGTGTTATCTGCGAAGTATAATAAGGGTTGAATATTGATGAATAATCGATTCTAAGTGTTATGTAAGAAATATAATCACATATTTGTGTCCCATCTAAGGTTGCATACACCTAAGTCTTGCAACCACCCTCGCCTCTACCTCGGGTGATACTTCATCTACTTCGCAGGTGTTGCCGAAAGGGCCGGTAGTTAGGGTTTTGTTGATACGTTGTTGTAGTGTTGAACCCTGGGTCTACCCCTGTGCCAACACATTTCATAAGAACATGTTTTTTTAATATTTTTGGATGCAATAAACTAAAAGTTGTAAGGTGATACAAATAATATTCTAAATATGTTTTGGTACTTATGATTCATGAATGTAAACTCGAGTAGTTGCCCTGGCCTAGCTTGTGTTGGCCATGTTTGGAAATCCTTGCTTTGGTTTCCTTTGAAGTGTCAGGAAACCTATCATCAAAATTTTCAAGTATGTTATATAACACACTTTTATTTAGATCTAAAGAAAATTAAAGGTATTGAAATCAAAATATCGTAATTTACCTTGGGGTACCAATTATTTTTTCTTCTGATTTTTTCAATATATTTTATTTTATATCATCAATGATCGCCTTCCACTCCCTCTCTGGAATCGAGAGAGGACGCTCATACCTAGGGTTTTCTACCAAGATTCGTCTATAAACATCCTGCGTATATTTTAAATATTCTCCTACTGCAGAGGTGATCGTTTTTTTATTGAATGTGTCTACTCCAAAGAGCCTTCGAGATAATCCATAAGTTCTTTTTTGAGGTTGGAATTATGGCAATTCCACCTCATGTATAAGGTTTCCCCAAAAGTCAACAAGGCCTTGCTCTCCAAGTTCCTATAAAAATGGTTGTTTCCTACACACGAAAAGATATGATCATTAATTTAAAAACAATAATCTAGATGATTTGTGTATGAGATGGACAACATGAAATAGTTAAAATATGAAAAACTACATGGGAGTCTTATTTATTTTAATGGAAGTCTGTTATCGTTGACCAAAAATGTACATGGAAGGCTCCTTGTGTTGGTCACATGTCTAGCTCAATGGAATGCAACCATGTCAACCACATCATCAGCCTCACTCTATCACCAACTCTAGAGTCCAATCGTTGTGTGGATGCCTGGCAGTGCATGTCATGGATCCTATCTAAATTAGGTGTGGAAGATGGAGAAGTAAACAATACTCTTGCATATGTATGGCAGCCCATGTCAAGACTCTGTGGCGTCTCTACAACACCACTACTACCAACATCGGGATGAACATGCTCCAAAAATCTCTATAAAAAAGAAAATGTATTTTTCGTGAGATAATGTATAAGTTAAAAAACAAAGTTTCATAATTGAACATATGAGCACCTTAAAAAAAAATACTTTAAATTATGGTTATTACCTTATATGTGTTAAGTTGTGACATAAGTAGATTGATCCTTTCTGGGATGTCAGGAGTTTGACCTGGATGGTCTGACAAGCTATCAAGTTCCTTCTTCGCTTTAATTATCTTTATTTTTTATTAATGCCATTAAAGCAGGGGATGAATACAACCCCTCCTCATCGGTAGAATCATGATCAACATGGCATGCTGATTACATATAATTTCAACATGAAAATCAATGTTATTTCAGTTATATAAACAATTGAAATAATTGATCGCCACACAAATAAAATTATATAAATAAATAATAAAATTAATGTAAAATGAAAGTCAAATTTGATAATCGATTACATGTTCTGAGGATGGCCCTTTTCCACAATCATCCTGCCACATTATAATATAATATAATTAGAACCCCCAAATAGTGATTAGTTCATCCTCAACCTAGTTCCAATTTTTGAACTTTTTTTCCTATATTCAAAGTTCTAAATAATTTTTTTATATCTTTATTTTTGGATGCACAATTAGAGGGTGAAATTACCTAAATTATTAGGGGCACTCATGCATGTGAATTCCCAACTTACTGAAGGTTATGAATCTCTAGGTGGGTTTCACCTAGAGAACGGTGAGAAGAAAAACACAATTCCACCTGGAGCTTGAAGACACATGGGGGGGGGTTTGGATGCCCTCAATGAGGAATATTACCATGTGTGGAGCTACGGGGACCAATACACCAAATGGTTGCAACTCCACCAGGGTCGGGATCAAACTATGGGACTATACCAACACCTTCCATACCTTTACTATGAACTTAGGAAACTAACCAGCATAGATTTCTAAAATATTGAAGACAGTTTTAAATGGGGAAAAATTAAATAGATACAATGCTTGAAGACCCCAATCTTTTGTTTAAAGAGAGAAAGAAAAAATCTATAGGTTAGTTAGGATAAGGGTGGTTACCACTTTGTACTCAAAAGTTTGTTGGTCAAATATAGAAACCCTTAACCATATTGGAAAGATGTTATAGTTCAAAGTTTATTATTTTGACATAAGCAAAGAAGAATGGCAGTTGACTAGTTAGATAAAGAGAAAGAAAAAGAAACAATTTAGGGAATGGAGTTTCACAAATAAAGAAGACCTTATATCATACAACTGAGAGAATGATTTTGGAGGGATTGTAGGATTGGAATGAGGCTAGAGGGATTGTAGGATTGGAACCATCATTTTTTGTTGTATCTTGTTCTTCATTATTTCCTACACTATATATAATAGATCTTAAGTTGAATTTTTACTTACAAAGCATACTCCCATGTCATGTATACACATGATCTAGAAAAGAAGTGGGTATACAAGCATGAATCCTTGTGAAAGGTGATATGGGGAGGCATCTTAGTGTCAAATGCTTAGATGAAGAGGTCAATATATCCAAGAAATTAGTTAGAGAAAGAAGGAAATGATTAAAAGGAATTAGCATGGACCCAAAACCCTTGAACACACCCCAAAAAAAGGCAATTAATCAATGTCTAGAGGGAGTGCCCAATTTGATGAAGTCAAAAGGGGTACCAAGTGGCAGATTTGACTCTTTCCAACCATGAAATAAGGATAAAGTAAAAATTAGATGAGAAGCACCCCATGTAAAAGGAGTTATAATAATTGCTTAGCACACATGCTTGAGGAATTCCCTATCTAAGGAGAGGACACATGAAAGCTAAACCATGAGAACATGGTTTAAATTTCATCTTGGAAGAAATGTTCCACCTTATAAGGCGATATAAAATGATTGTATGGCATGATCAAGGATTATGTATGCAAAAAAAGAGGGTTCCTCCACTATCTTGATGTTTGAATTCTTATTTTAAGGAAGGGACATGTTAGAAGAGCATGGTTTGAGGAAGCACTTCAAAGGAGAGCGACATGTGGCAGCAAAGACTTTTTCAAACCCTACTTTGAGCATATTTCCACCTTTATTGAGGAGTGCCCAACTTTGAGGGGATTTTCTTGGAGTTAATTGTGGATCTTGAAGAAGTTTAATAATATTTTATTTTATTATGATACATTGCACATATACTCCTCTTTATTTCTATTTTACATATAATTTTCTATGTCTATGATTGTTTTCTTTAATCATTCCAATGACTAAGCAAGTTCCCTTGGTATTTGTCTTAATCCATAGTTAAGGGACATCCTTGAAGAGGTTATTCCTTCTTATTATGTGATCACGATCCCAAAAGGGGGAAATAGGAATGTTCCTCTTCATTTGAGCCAACCCCTCTCCTCTTGAATCGTTCAACTCCCTTGTAGGCTTCAATAGACTCACAATTTTGAAATTAATAAATGTTCAACTCTATGCTTATCTCAATAAACATCGAGGGAAAGACTATGTTAAATATATAAGAGTAATCCCCATCAACAAACTTTCTATGCACAAAGGATCTTGAATCCAAAGACACTGATATGACCTTCTCATCCCTATGTTTCCTTGGTCTGCCCACTGATATGATTTCTCTCTACAACTATTGTCTTCCATCTCTCATAAGAAAATTAGGTTGGTGTGATCAATATTTTTAAAATTTGGATCTCAATGCAAAAAAATCATGTTGGGAAGGAAGGCGTGATGAACTTCTTCAGACTGATCAAAATGGAATGCTTAAGGGGGTTGAGATTCTTGGTGAAGTAGATCCTTCCCAAATGCATTAACATGATTGAATAATTCTCACTTTGTCTAGCCATTATGCATGCTAACAACCACCCTCCCAAACACAGGTGAGAAAACATCATCAACTCGATTCATTGGATTTATTTATAATGTGAAGGTTTTCCAAATCAATTTAGACAATAATGAAAAGTGAATGATGGTAACAGCCACTCACCATTCTCAAGCGTGCTCACAGTTTTCCCTCTGTGACTTTTGTCTCCTCTGACATCATTCCCTAGATCTCCTTCTACGGCATTTCCTCACACAGATCTCAAGGTTTGGGAAGCTACTCGCAGGGTGCTCTCCTCGGCTCTCCTCATAGTGTGCTCTCCTCGACTGTCCTCGTCTGATCTCCTTGTGTGGTATCCTCGCGGTTTTCTCTCCTCATGCATGTGCAAGTTTGAAATGTAATTTGTTTGTTTTTGGTTTGGATTATTATATATAATTAATATATATTATAACTATATATAATTTATATATTATAACTATATATAATTTATATATTATATAATTATGTATATTATAATAATTAATATATTATATATTTAATTATATAATATATTATATGATAGGGGTTAATGTGTTAATAATCACCTAACCTAGAACTTGAATCTACACCCCCTAACCTTCTAAATCATCAATCCATAACCCATAACCCTCATAAAGACGCAATGTGATTTATTCCCATTTCTCTGCATGTCAAAGTGAAGAAATTCAACCAAGCGCAAATAAACGGTTGGAGTAACTATGACTCTTTTAAGGTAGTCATATTCCTCGTCATATAATTAGTGATGTGCATGAATGGATCATTAACGAGATTCCCCACTGTCCCTAGCTACTATATTCTATGGAAACCACATCCAAGGGAATGGGCTTGGTATAATTATCGGGGAAAGAAGACCCTGTTGAGCTTGACTCTAGTCCTAACCCATTCATAGTTTGGGAAAATTAGGGCATAGTTTGGGATTCAAATTGATGATGGAAACAAGTGGGTGTGTGAGTCAAATTTGAGTCCATAAACCCTCCCATATCGTTAAGGCATGCGAATAGTCTATCTATGATCATGATGGTATAAAAATGAACGAGCTTATCTTGGTTATAAGAATGATTTATCCTCTATTGAACAAGGCCAAACATGTGAAGGTGGAATCTCATATGGCCCCTCCCCTCCCCCTCACATCACTCTCAATTCCCCAATACCCAATCTATAAAATAGAAAATAATCGAAAGCAACCTAGTAAGATTCATGCATAGAAACTACAAAAACAAAAATTACTAATGGTAAATGAAATTGTGTTTGTAAATGATATTGTTAGTTTACCACGTACTTTAGTATATTGGCGACTATTTTCAGGTTTCACATAATAATTAAACAACATGTAACATAGGATATAAAAACATCGCATAAAACTTAAAAACATGTAATTAACCCATGACATAAGTAAATTATTTTAAGAGAATAATTCATACAAATTAAAATATATAGTCATGTACCTGATCCAACTCAACATATGTATAATCATCCTTATTTTGTATCTTCTTCTTCATCGAAATTGACATTTGTATCATCATCCGGTTTAGAAATGGTGTTGAAGGGATTGATGATATCATCATCGTCATCAATGTCATTTTCAAGCATATTTTCATCTACACCATCATCAAGAACTACATTGTCTCCTACGCCTAGATCATGATCTTCTTCGTCTTCTTCGTCTGTCGACCCTGCATGATCTTTTGACTCTATATGATCTGGCGAATCGTCTTCTTCTTCAATATCATCTTCTTCATGTACATGAGTATACTTAATTGGCCTTCCTCTTGGATCATGTCTAACAAAAAATGACCAATCCCTCTCACTTGGAACATTTGAGTAAAATACATGTTCACATTGGCTTGGAAAAACATAGTGATCATGCCCTCTTTCAAACACCGTTGTTTTAATCATCGAAAATCTATTAGCATGATGAATAACAGTGCTTTCCTCATCGTGTTCATGCATTCGTAACCTATACCATTTGGCGTCGAACAAAGCTAAATTGAAGGAATTAAAGTCACACTCAAGTATATTATTCAAATACCCATAGTATCTATTTTAAGATTCTCGGGGATGTCTGTCACTCCCAGAGGAAACATTAGTGACCTGGAATACTGCAGTTATCCCATTATCATAATTTTTCCTGGTTTCATCCAACTGTTTGATGTGAAATTTATGACCATTGCAACACATAGCCTTGTGGTTTTCAACTGCAATATGCCATATATGTAAAAGATGCATTGTCAATTAATAAATTAACATGTTTATATAACTTGGAAATTATCTGAAAACTATATAAGTACACATGTAGTCACATTAATATAATATAAAATAACTGAATAAAATGGGTGAATTTTCTTGCATGTCCATCTTTCAAACCATATGCTAAATCAATTTCCCTTTGAGTAACATTGGCATATCCATTACAACGAGCTTCTCTAACCTATTGGCATGATGTTGTTTGCATCTTTCAATCCATACATTCATCTAGTCAAGATTGTTTGCAATGTATAAATGCAGTGCATCCCAATCTTGACCAACTGAATCAAAAAATCATAATTCACCAATATTAAATATTAGTTATAACATCCATGGTAAATATTAATGATTTACGAAATAAAATATATTAATATATTAATGAGTATGATCATATACAAAAAAAAAAAAAAATGAAAATGTATATGTATTAATATAAATCTCCACAATTATTAATATATTACCTCTCATTTTTTTCATTCTACCTTTCCCCAACAGGTGCTCCTGATCTTTAAATTTTTTATGGAGTTCACATCCCAAATGTGATCCACTACATGCATAGTTGGTGTTGCTAATTTAAGAAGATACTGACTAATATACACCATGGATTGATATACCATAGAACCCTCCACCATAGAACCCTCGGGACATTCTCTTTGTCTAATCAAAGCCTTCAATGATTTCAAGTGCCTCTCCACCATCCACATTGACCTTGTGTGTACAGGTCCACAAATTTCAATCTCCTCAACTTGGTGTATGAGGTTGTATTCTTGTGCATTGAAATATGTTGGAGGTATATACTTTTTCATTTCACACATCAGCTGAGGAATCTCTCTCTTCTAATACTTTATATCATCTTCATGGATTTCTTTCAATGACAACCATCTACATGAGATCATGACACAAGAAAATAACATGTTTCGACATAACATAATATAATATATTACATTACAAGTAAAACACATGTCATTAAGTACAAAAACAAATTGAAAGAACATTTTGCATATAAATCACAACTAATTACCTTATGTATTTGCCAAGATCATATATAACTTGTTTGACGTTGTTGTCAAAGTTGTTTGGGAGAGATAGTGGTAGAACATACTATAACCAAAAAAATGAATCGTTATTTGTTTCGACCAAAGTAGACAAAAAAATAATAATAATAAAAGATGTATAAGGCCAACATATATAAATATGTATACCAAAATTATTACCTTAATGAAGATATGCCAATCATGTGTTTTTACCTCACCAAATTCACCTTTCTTCATTAAGATATTATTTATGTTTGAAGCAAAACCCGTGGGAAATTTAATTCTTTGAATGACCTCTTTTACATCATTGTTTTGTTGCTCTGTTAATAACCATGGAAGTTTATTTCAGTCTAGTTCATCTCTATTTGATCGGATCACACTTCGCATTGCATGATTAGCTTCCTGAATGTCAGTACAAATTTTGACAATTTTTTCTTTATCCCTCCTACCATCTATGATTCACCATAATGTTTCTATCAAATTCTTCCCGATATGCATTGTATCAAACAAATGAGCTATTTTTAGCTCCTCATATTATGGAAACCTCATGAATTGAGTGGGATAACATTTCATTTCTCGTGGAAGCCCATTATTAATACCTTCATAATGGCGACCTTCATGAAGCATAAAAGAGATCACAAAAATAATTATCAAATACGGTAAAATAAATTCAATGATTAAAATAAAATTTCAAAACATTACATATATGATACATAAAGAAATTGTGTACCTTGATGATTTCTATTATATTCCAACCTCCATAGGTGAGGTGTCATTCTTCGTGGTTTTAAACCAGTTTCTTATGTCCCATTGAAAATATGTTTTTCAGTAGTACGATACATATGGTTCTTAGGGAGGAGGTGCCTATACTCATCAAACACCACCTTTCCTAAAAATTTTGAATGATGATACTTCATCTTAGGACCACAAACTGGACATGCAAATTTACCCTTTGTTTCAAGACCTGCAATAGATGGATTAAGGTCAATTATACGATGAGATTATTTAAAAATTAAACATGTAGCATGATGTCTTTAAAAAATTATATAGTATTAAAGAGCAATAGAATGCTACATACCAAAAAAATGTGTTAGTCCTGGGGCATCATGAATTGTCCATCTCCATTCCAGGAATTCGAAGAACACCATCTCCACTTTTTTTACGTGCATGGTAATCCATAAATTTTGCTATGCTTTCACACATGAACAATCATTGCAAACATGGAATTATGGGAATATGCAAAAAACGAAACAAATAAAAATGTTACATTCAAAACATTAATGTAAACAAATACTTGGAACAATCATTGTCAACATTATGTGCTCCCTCTTTATTGACATCCAAGGAGGAATGTTATTGTTGATAACAAAAATAGGCCACACTGAGTAAATAGACCTAAGATCTCTGAATGGATTAACATCGTCAACTGCCAATGAAAGATTAACATTACGAGGTTCATCCTTGAAATCTGCCCATTTTTCCTCAATTTCCCTAAATGCATAACCATCGACAGGCATTCGAAGAAAACCATCTCCACTTTTTTTACGTGTATGGTAATCCATAAATTTTTCTATGCTTTCACACCTGAAAAATCATTGCAAATGTGGAATTATGGGAATATGACAAAGAATCTTTTGAGGCACCCTTTTCATCGGTTCGATATCTATTGATAAGACATTGCGGGCATTCTTTTTTCGAAGCATGTTGTCCATAATATATAATATGATCATTAGGACATGCATCTATAGTTTGATAATCCATTTCAATGTATTTCATAATGGCATGCAAATCTCGATATGTGTGAGGTAAAATATTTGACGATGGTAACAAAAATTCACCTAACAATCTACAACATAACAAATAAATAGTTAATGTAAAGAATATTAATCGTAAAAATTGCATTCTTATTTTACACATTAATTAACACTGAAAACAAATAGAAAAAAATCAACATTCATGTATATGAGATGAAACATATTACATACCTTAGGATATGTTTCATACAATTGTTCGACAAATTATTCATAACCTTTAAGTTCACTAGCAACAATGTAGCGGAGAGAAGATTTGTTCTTGAGCCTTCATAAAGTCGTTTATTTTCCTTTTCTAATAGAGGTTCATCATAAATACCATCATTGTCCCCATCCTCATCTGACTAAGTAAACAAATCTTGGATCATTTGATTTGTCCCATCATCTTCTTCCATGGGATCATTAACTTGATTTGTCCCATCATCTTCTTCCATGGGATCATTAACTTGATTTGTCCCATCATCTTCTTCCATGAGATCCTCATTTGCTTGATCATGTTCCTTAGCTTGTACAACATCGTTTCTACTATTACTACTTGGTGCAATATTCTACATAAAGTTAGAGGGAAACTCTAACTTTATACTACAAACAATCATGCAAAATTAGTGTGTATTATAACAAATGTTCAAACAATATATATACATATATATAATTTTATATAAAATCGACAGTTTAAAACAAATAATGAATATATAGCTAATTACCACGAGACGATATGCATTTGATCCCCCATCAATGCGCCCATATTTCCTACAATTTTTTGTAGCTGTTGCTATTCAAATTCTTACGGGACGTGTACTGCAACATTTTTTGCAAGGGAAATAACATCTACCATCACCCTTTTCACCCGCTTTACTTTTTTTCCCATCTCTAATATTCTATGACATTCTTCTGCACAAAAATACCCTTTTTGAACCGTCGTTGTTATAGAAATTAGATTGTCGCAACATCTCTAATTTGCAAAATATTTGTAGATATTTTTTTCATCGCAAGAGCGACGAACGTTGACCAAGTTAATGTTGACTTTGTCAAATAGTGTAATGGTCAATGTTGACATTGTCAAATAGTGAAACGGTCATCATTGAATCCTCTCTCTTGTGACGATAGCCAAAGGTCATCGTAAGAGAGACGGGAGTCCACTATCTTCACGTTTGTTGTTCTTGTGACGTATCTCTGGTTTTGTCGCCCTTGAGACAATAATCAATTTTTTTGTTTCTCTTGCGACGAACGCGGGCTGGATTTATAAAAATAAAAAAAAATCAACTCTTTATCTTCAATTTTGCGATGAAAGGTTACTTTCGTCACAAGTAGTCGTCGCAACTTTTTCAATATGTAGTAGTGCTTTGTGGACCATATACATTAGTGATGTATCTAGATTTGGTTGTGCCAATCATTTGAAATCTAGTTGATATAGTATTTTCTATAGCAAAGAAGCTCTTGTATTATTTCATTGGGATTCCACAAAATCGCTAAACCACTTGTTGCTCCTCTTGCATCCACTATATTTTCCCTACATCCTTTCCAACGAATTGTTGTCATATTATGCAGGGTCTCACTAGAAAATTTTGTTTCATGTAACATCATTACCATTGGTTTTTCCGCATAATTTATTCCACAACGAATTGTGTTATTTTTCCAATTAAAACCTCTCACATATCAAGATAGGACTTTCATTGATAACAGGGGTAGGATTGGGAGGAAACTTATCTTTGATGAGGCCATACTGCCCAGAGTTGACCAGTTGCTCACCAATTTCTTGAAGCAACTCACAAATGTTATTCCTTCCTTGCTTCTTTTCTTCTTTGGATGGATTCTTTTGGTCCTTAGACTATGAGGTTTGGACTCCTAGTAGTGATTAAGAGTTTTTTCCAATATGTGCAGATTGCTTGACCATGTTTTCCATAAGGCTTCTTTAAGATGTATTTGTTGTGCTAGTATGGAGTTTGTCTCTTGCTAACTACAAGATTACACAATGTTTTGTACATTGAAATCTCCTCCATCCATATCATCCCTATCATGAGATTCCATTAATTCATCTTCATTTTCCCCCATAGTACCCTCCTTTGTTTCCTTTTTCCCTAATTTGGATTCTTCTTTCTTGCACCTCTTAGTTTCCTCTAGGATCTCTGGATCCAATATTGGTTTCCGCTAAACTAAGGGATTCGACGACATCTTATAAAAGATAGCATGCTTATCTAGGTTTTCATCTTGGTCTAAAATTCTAAAGTTGTTATTGGTTGATGCTCATTTAGATGGCTTAGGGATGATAGGTTTTAGGCTATATATTTGCTTGTTGGGTATTGTCATGAACCCCTCATGATCCTTAATTGATCCAGGTTTCACCACTTTAGACGATACATTAAGGGAGCAGTCATGAAACAAATTTTCTTGCTCATGGAATTTGTGGCATATAAAGGGAATGTGCTTAGTCAATAGTATGGATCCACTCTCTATATTGATAGCTTAAGCATATATACTCAGGAATCACAGTCGATACATTCATGTATACACAAATGCACACATATGACGTGTATCTACCTTGTTTGGTCACTTACAATATTTTCACAAAAGTGTCGAGGGAATTGATAATTCCTTTTAGGATTTCCTCGTCCCAAAACTCTTGCGATAGCAAGTATATATGAATATGTTGGAGATATTATACACCCACCTAGTATTTATTTTTCTAATTTTACTAATCTAAAAATGTTCTCCTCTAAGAATATTCCCCACTAAAATAGGTCGTCACCTTCTCTTTAGTCTTAAATCAATTACACTTCAATTAGAATAGTGGAGTATAGTCATGCATGGAAACCTTGGTTTTATCACCAAAAGTTGCATGCTCACCTAGGTATCCTCACCAGGAGGGTGCATCTCACATGCATGAGGCTAGGAGAGAACTACATATGTGCATGCATGAGTTTATCTCCACTCCACTAGTGTGATTATCCAGTTAACTGATGACTGCATGGCCAGTTAACTAGGACTAGGTGGTAGTTCACTCCAGAGTTTGTGAGTGGGTGTTCACATATCTTTATATCACTAATGTAGCTCATTGGTTCAGCCATGTAGAGTATATAAAGTTTATTATTTCATTGTCACATATGGTTAATACAATTGTTTATTCTTTCTCTCCATCTCTTCTCTCTCTCTCTTTCAACTTTACAAGCTTTGTGTGAATTGTTGCTAGATAGATGCTCTATGCAGGTTTCTCTCCAATTATACATGTTATTAGATCCCATAGGTTTCTAGGGAGAAGGTACACAAGAACTCATTTGCAGGTTCATAAGATTGAGTCTTTCATAAAGAATGGAATCTGCATCGTCAGTTCTTCTTACGCCATACAATTATTTTGAGTGGAAGCTAAAAATTCTACTTCATCTTAGAGGTAGAGGCTTATTATGAATGACAATGGAAATGGAAACTGAACCTACATTAGAAATCAAGAAATACAAATAATTCAACAACATGGATGAGGATTTCGGTCTCATCTGCATGTCCATCTCTCCCGATTTATTGTTGCATATTGAATCTTGCAACACTCCAGACTAGGGTTGGACTATCTTGGGAGGTATCTTTGGAAAACAAGATGAAATGCTTGGCCACATGATTGAGAATGAATTAAACTCCTTAGAACCAAGCAATTTTGAGAATATCCAAGACTTATGCTCGAAGTTCAAATCTTTACTCCTTCAACTAAAAGGATGTGAGATTGATAAATGAATGCAACACAAACAATTGATTCTTCCCATTTTGTCAAAATTGGGTTTGAAATGTGTAGTCTTTGTCTCCACATTCCATACAATGAGGATTACTTTGGTATCATCTTGGATAATGGCCACATTGGACTTTTTCATTTAGTCCCTAATGCATTAGCAAGACAAGCTCAACAATATGGGAGAAATCAAGAGCTCCAAAGTGCAGTCACTTTTTTTGCATGAGAGCATCAAATCCAATCCGAAGTCCAAACAGAAAGGAAAGGGAAATACGGATCTCGAGAAAAGGAAGGAAAAAAATTTCAAACCCTTTGATGAATCCTCCAGCTCCAAAGGTGGAAATGGAAATCAAGGGAAGTCAAAATTTAGTTACTACAGTTGTAGCTACCATCCTTAATCATCATGTATGAAGAAGATAATGTATCTCATGGTGAAAACACTCCAACAGTTTAACTTCAGGGACTGCATTCCTGAGAATGCCAAGAAGAAGTCAGGAGACAAAGCACCAAAAAATAGAGGTAATTCACATGACTTGATTGGTATTCACTCTTCTCCCAATGCATGGATTCTAGATTTAGGGGCATCCCATCACATGCCAGCCACATAAGATGTCTCATCATATTTAATTGCATGCAAGGGTCCTCCCATTCTCATGGGTGATTATACTCCAATGGAGGTCACAAGACAAGGGAGAGTAGATCTCCAACATGGAAGTTTCAAGAACTTATTGCATCTTTCAAAACTCTCCATGAATCTACTCTCTATATATCAGACAACACATGCAAGCATGGGATAAAGGGTGGAATTCACACCGGATGCCATGAACATATATGACATGCATGACATCTCCAAGATTGTTGTTGGTGAGGTAAATCACCAATCTCGATTGTACACCTTTTCTAATTTTATTGCTAAATTTGATTCCTCGTTACTACTAACGCATGCAAATGATGATAGTAGACTTTGGAACGAGAGATTTGATCATCTAAATTTTAATTACATGCAACAACTCAACAAAAAAGGAATGGTCAAAGGCTTTCCCGATATACATTTTTCTAACGGAGTTTGTCAAGGATGCATTCTTGGAAAACATCCTAAAGAGAAGTTTGAGAAAGAGGAGTCTTTGAGGGCTCCATGTCCCTTGGAGATTTTCCATAGTGACCTCATGGGTCCTTTTCTTCATCCTTCCATCAGAAAGGTGAGGTATGTACTGACATTCATCAATTATTACTCAAGGCACACTTGGGTATATTTTCTTAGGTAGAAGTATGAAGTTTTTGAGCATCTCAAATATTTAAAAGTGCATGCGAAGACACAATATAGGAAGAAGATCAAGATCCTCCAAAAAGATAATGGGGGGAGTATGTAAACAAGGATGTACAACATCTTTGTGATGAGGTAGGAATACAATTACAACATACAATTCCATACACTCTGCAACGGAATGGGGTAGCTGAGAGAAAGAACTGATCTCTCAAAGATATGGGAAGTTTCATGTTGCATGTAAGGTCCCTTCCCTCCAAGCTTTGGGTTGAAAAACTTAACTGTGATAATTTCATACAGAACAGATATCCTCACATGAGAGGTATGTATTGACATTCATCAATGATTACTCAAGGCACACTTTGGTATATTTTCTCAGGTAGAAGTCCGAAGTTTTTTAGCATCACAAAGATTTAAAAGAGCATGCAGAGACACAATCTAGGAAGAAGATCAATATCCTCCATGTAGATAATGGGGGAGTATGTAAACAAGGATGTAAAACACCTTTGTGATGAGGCAAGAATACACTTACAACATATGATTCCATACACTCCGCAACAAAACGAGGTAGCTGAGAGGAAGAAACGATCCCTCAAAGATATGGGAAGTTGCATGTTGCATGTAAGGTCCCTTCCCTCCAAAATTTGGGTTGAAACACTTAGTTATGCTAATTACTTACAAAACATATCTCCTCACAGATATGTGAAGGATAGGACACCTTTTGATGCCTATAGTGGCATCAAACCAAAAGTCACCCACTTCCAAATCTTTGGATCACACACGTGGGCCTACGTACCCTCTTAAAAGAGGAAGGAATCAGATCCTCAAAGCACAACATGCATATTTATTGGATATCCCGAAGGTGTGAAGGGTTATAGGTTGATATATCCCTCAACGAAAAACCTCATCATTGAGCGGAGAGTCTAGTTTGAGGAAAGTCCCATGCATGCCTCTCAGGAGCCACATGCAGATACTTCTACACCTCCTCTTGTACCAGACATTATAGATGACAGATCCTCCCATTCAAATCAGATTTCAGATATAATTTCTAAATTAGATTCAGAATATCTTGAGCATGTAGGTGATGAGCCACGTTAGATGCCCAAGTGGGCATATTCCACCCTACGGGAAGTAGGTGATCTTGTGGGAAATCCTACAGATCCAAGGAGGACGAGATCCCAGTTTGAGGAGGTACCTCATGCACTTAAATCTATAGAACTAGTTATTCACATGCATTGCTACATGGCTCTAGCTTCAAACCCTCAGACCTATGCAAAGGTTGAAGGGAATTCCTTCTAGGAAGAAACTATGACCAAGGAGTATAACTCCCTCATTGAGAAATAGAATTGGGACTTGGTTCTACTTCCTTCAGATAGGAAGCTTGTTAGATGTAAATGGGTCTACAAGACCAAGAAGGCAGCAGAAAACTATGTGAGAAAGTACAAGGAAATATTGGTTTCCAAAATATTTTTGAAAATACAGAAGATTGATTATGATGGGAAATTAGCTCCAGTAGAAAATATGAACTCCATCTGGTTATCCCTCAACATTGCAGTAGCCATGGGGTGGGAAATTCACCATATGGAAACGAAGAATGATTTTCTTCATGGGAATATTTTAGAATAGATATACATGGAGCATCCTTGGGGGTGTATACAAAACTCATATCTAGTATGCCAACTAAAAAAGTTGCGCTATGGCCTCAAAGAGGATCCTAGAGAATGGTATGCTAAAATGGACTCATATTTACTCTCTCACTCCTTCATTAGATGTAAATCAAATCCCAATATTTATATGATGAAAAATTTTGACTCTATGTTGATCTTAGTGCTATATGTAGATGACCTCTTGATCACAAGTAGTTCATCCTCAACAATCGTTTTAGTCAAAGACATTTTTCATGACAACTTATCAATGACAGATGTGGGTCCTCTCCACTTTTTCCTTGATCTTGAGATCAACCATGATACTTCAGGAATCAATTTGTCTCGGACTAAGTATGTCAAGGATCTCTTGGTTAGATTCCACAACTACAAGGCTGCAACCACACCCTTCTTATTTAGGGTAAGTCTCGAGGATGGTGGGGATACACCATTGGTGGATTGCATCAAGTACAAACAGTTGTTGGGGAACCTTCTTTACCTCACTCAATCCCTTCCAGATCTCTTGTATGCAATGGGTGCAGTTACCAAGTGCATGCAGAAGCCACATGAGCTTCACTAAAAAGATGTCAAGCACATCCTCCGATATGTTCAAGGAACAACTAGTCATGGGATTCACTATGTAGCAAGTTGTACATTGGATATCATGGGATTTATAGATTCAAATTGAGATGGAGATAGCACAAATCGCAAGTACACTTCATGGTATGTGCTTATTTTGGGATCTGGTCCCATTTGTTGGTCAAGTAAAAAGCAGTTAATGATTGTTTTATTGTCAATAGAGGTTGAGTACAAAGGAGAAAACAACATTACCATTCAAGCACTTTGGCTACATAACTTCCTCATTGATATCGGTATCCAATTCCATCGTATGAATGTCATCTGGTGGAACAATTAGAGCACACTCAAATTTTGGAGAGACTTAGTGTAGTGGCAGCGAACAAAAGACATCAAGATCCATATGCATTACATCAAAGAGTTGATTTATGACAAGATAATCAACTTGTAGTATTTTCCATCCTCTAAACAAACTTCTGACATATTCATGAAGACTTTCACTAAGCAGAAGTTCCACTTTTTCTGTGACTATCTTGGAGTGAAGGACACAGTTTCTTAGTGATTGTCTTTCTGTTAAATTTTTAATTAAATAAAGCACCAAGGCAAGTGTTTCTTATCCCTGGGCGCCTAAGGGGTGAGAAAATGCCTAATGTGGGCCCTAGTCATTTAATTTGTGAGATGCAAATTGAAAGATGACTTTATGACTAAAGTGAGGGTGAGTGAAGAGACATCTAATCTAAGCCACTCATCTAATCTAATCTCAACCGTTGGATTAGAAAACCCCTCACCTTCCCTCATGAGGTCGATTAGGGTATGGGGGTGCACCATTCTTGAAGTGGTTGTTCATTTTTCTTTTGGAGAGAAAGAGAGAGAAAGAGAGAGGTTGAGATGAAGAAGAGGCAGCATTTGCAGAGTTGGGCATGCATCCCAAGGCAGAAAGCTAGCATGAATTTCAAGGTAGAATACAGCATTGAATGCAGACCGTACGGTACAGATTTCTAGAGGTCGTACAGACATTTAGTATGCACAGAAATCGAGGGAGATAGCAGAAGTTTTTATGAGAAGTTTGGCATGCATCCCAAGGCTTCCATATAGTCATTTATTGGCACAAAAATCGAGGCACCTGCTATTATAAATTTTTGGGTGAAATTCCATATAGTCCGTACAGTTTTTGCCATGAATTTTGAGGGTCGTACAACACAATTTTCGAGAAGATTAGGCATGGTTTTCGAGGAGTTTTTCCTGTTGCATATTTCAAACAGTCTTAGTAGAAATTTGGCAGGGAAACCGAGACAGTCTGTACAGCATTTATTGTTGGGACAGCCGTACAGTTGTACGGATTTCTGGCATAGAAATCAAGGAGATTTTTCCAAAACTGTTCAGAAGGATTTTTTTGCGAAAGAAAGTCTGAGATAAGTTTTTGTAATTTCTGAAGATGAATATGCCATAGAAGAAATTTCTCTGAAGCTCATAAATAATAAAAAGCCCTCTCTCACTGGTTTTCTCCTTGTGGGTTTTTCCAGGGTCGATGTTAGACCAAAAATCTTTGTGTCTATAATTTTTTGAGTTTTATATGCTGCTGATATTTTATTTATGCATTATAAATGATGTTCAGAATCCTCATGTTTCAATTATGAAGTTTATTTTCTGCTAAGTTTTTATATGCTGATATAAAACTAGGTTTGGGTATTTAACATTGGCTGAAAAATCAGCAAGACTGAAACTGGGTTGGGATCTGAAAATTCTACATGGTATCAAAGCTAAGTTGAAGGGAAGCAGAGATTTCAGCAGACAAAAAGTTGGGACAGCAGTCACTTCACAGGGCAGATTTTTTGAATTTGTTATTTTCAGTAGAAAAGGGTCAATGGCTACTGGTTTGAGGGTTGAGGAAAGACTTGATGGGGCAGCAAATTTTGGTGCTTGGGGATGATCTTTCTTTTGCAAGAAAACGAGTTGTGGGACATTGTGGAGAATACCACTACTCATCATGTTGTGGTACCCACTGATGCTACTCTTCTTGCAGCCTACACTAAGAAGAGTATCAAGGCTAACAGATTTATTCTTGATGCCATCAAGGATTATTTGATTCCTCACTTGATGGGGAAGACACATGCCTATGAGATGTGGGAGTCTTTGACTAAATTGTACCATAGTACAAATGAGAACCAGAAAATGGTTTTGAGGGAAAAACTAAAGAGCATAAAAATGACCAAGGCTGAAAATGTGGTCACATACCTTACTAGATTGACACAGGTGAGGGATGAGCTTGGAGCTGTGGGGGAATCCATAGTTGACAATGATCTTGTGAGAACAGCATTGAATGGAGTTTCCAAACAATGGGTTGTTTTTATGGAGGGCATTGTTGCTAGGGAGAAGCTTCCCAGTTGGGAACGTCTTTGGGATGACTTTGTTCAGGAGGAGACCCGGAGAGGTTATGTACATGGCAGTTCATCTACAGGTCATGAGGAGGAGAATGTGGCTCTTGCTACCACTAGCAAGAAGAAGTTCAAAACGGGTCCAAAGGGAGGATAGAAGCCCAAGGGTGAAGGGAAGAAAGACATGAGAAAAGTCAAGTGCTTTGCATGCCATAAGTTTGGGCACTATGCAGGTCAGTCTCCGAATAAGAAGAAGAAACAAACAGTAGCTTCAACAGAGGTGGAAGAGTTTTCCACCAAGTTTGACAAGGAATTTTCCTTGATTGTGTGTCTATCCTTGAGGACCACTACTTCAGATACTTGGTATATTGACAGTGGTGCCTCTCGCCATATGGCAGCAGTTCATGAGCACCTGACAGATATTACACAGTGTGGAGAGGCAGAGGTAGTGCTTGGAGATGATTGGGAGGTCAAGGTGGCTAGTTGTGGGACTGTATCATTTTGGAGGGAGTCTTTGCCTCCCATGACTTTGACAGAGGTTCTATATGTTCTGGGCTTGAAGAAGAACTTAGTTTCAGTTTCTACTATTGAGGAGAAGGGCTATGAGGTCTTGTTCTGTGATGGGTAGGTGCTTCTTTTCCCCAGAGGGTCTAGCATCACTTCAGCCAAAGTGATTGGTACTAGACATGAGAGGTTGTACAAGATTTTGTTCCAGCTAGTGAGAGCATTGATTCATTCTACCAGCAGCAGCAATGATCTATGTGAACTATGGCACAGGAGGATGGCACATTTGCACCATGGGTCTTTGAGAGTTCTGAGGGAGATGGTGATGGGAGTTCTAGATTTCAGTTCAGAGCACCATGAGTTGTGCAAGGGGTGTGCTTTGGGAAAGTACACCAAGACTGCTTTTCCGAGCAGTGACAGTAGAGCAGCAAGGATACTTGATCTTATACACTCAGATGTATGTGGCTCGATGTCTTTGGCATCATTGACTGGTTCCCTATACTATGTTGTATTCATTGATGACTACTCTTGGAAGTCCTGGATTTTCTTCATGAAGACCAAAGGATAGGTCTTCAGTCGGTTCCAAGAGTTCAAAGCTCTTGTGGAGAAATAGACAGGGAAGAAAATCAGAGTCCTGAGATTGGACAATGGGGGTGAGTATACCTCCAAGGAGTTCATGGACTTTTGTGCAGGAGAGGGCATCAGGAGGGAGTTGATTGTTCCTTACAACCCACAGYAGAATGGGGTTGCAGAGAGGAAGAAYAGGACCACTGTTGGGGCTACAAGAGCCATGTTACAAGATCATGGGTTGCCACTATTTATATGGGTTGAAGCATGCTACACTGCAGTTTATCTGCAGAACAGGAGTCCTCACAGGGTTGTGGGGAGCATGACTCCTGAGGAGGCTTTCTTTGGGAAGAAGCCTGAGGTGGGGCACCTTCATATTTTTGGGTGCATCACATTTCATATGTCCCTTCTGAGAAGAGGACAAAGCTAGAACCCACAGCAGAGAGAGGGATCTTTGTTGGGTACATTGAGACTTCAAAGGCTTTCTATATATACCTTCCTTCCTTGAGGAAGACTATCTTGAGGAGGGATGTCAGATTTGAGGAGGACGGAGCCTTTAGGAAGTCTAGAGGGACAGAGAAGGGTGAGCAGTCTTCACCAACTATTCAGGTGAGTCTGCAACAGACTACAGTGACACAGAGTTCAGGGCCACCAGTTTTAGGGTCGACAGGTTCACAGGTGACAGGGCCACGGGATTCAGGTTCACGGGCTACTGGTCCATAGGTTTCAAGATCAGGTACTTCAGAGTCTACTACAGGATCATTGTCTTCAGGAGATGGGGTTGATCAGGGAGAGTCCCCTCCATAGGACACTACTTTAGAGAGGAGGAAGCCCAAGTGGCTTCGGGACACTTTGAGGGAGGCACAGGGTTCAGTGGGGAATCCCGGACAGGCAGTGTGGGAGAGTAAACCTCCTGAGAGGTTTTGCAGCTACATCGTGATGGTGAGCAATATTCAAGAGTCTGAGCCTTCAACTTTTGAGGAGGCCACTAGTAGACAGGTATGGAGAGATGCCATGATGGAAGAGTACAATTCCATCATGAAGAATGATGTCTTGGAAGTCGTTCCTAGACCTGAGGGGAAGTCAGTGGTGACTTCCAGGTGGCTCTACAAACTAAAGCATGCTACGGATGGCAGCATTGAGAAGTACAAAGCTCATTTTGTGGCTCAAGGGTTTTCATAGGTTGAGGGAGTCGACTATGATGAAACCATTGCGTTGGTTGCTAGATACACTTCAATCAGGACAGTGATCTCCATTGCAGCAGAGATGGGTTGGAAGATCCACCAGATGGATGTGAAGACAACATTTCTGAATGGTCTTATTGAGGAGGAGGTGTATATTGAGCACCCATTGGGCTTTGAGGTGCATGGGAGAGAGTCTCATGTGTGTAGACTGAAGAAGGCATTGTATGGGCTAAAACAAGTTCCCAAAGCTTGGTATAGATGTCGATTTGTAGTAGTTGGGTTTTGAGAAGAGTGAGGCGGATCCCAACCTATACTTCATTGTGGTTGGATGATCCTCTCATTCTTCTGCTATATGTGGATGATCTTTTCATTACAGGGGCAGAGACACTCATCAGCAGCTACAAGGAGAGCCTTTCTTCAGAGTTCGAGATGACTGACATTGGACTGATGCATTACTTTTTGGGATTGGAGGTTTGGCAGGAGCCTGGACACATCTTCCTAGGACAGGGGAAGTATGTGTGTGACATTCTGAGCAGATTTCAGATGGGGGATAGCAGGCCCATGACCACTCCCATGATTACCAACTGGAAGAAGCTTCATGCTTCTGAGTCACAGTTGGTGGATTCCACTTTGTATCATCAGTTGATCGGGTCATTGATGTATTTGGTCAATACCAGGCCAGATATTTGTTTTGTTGTAAACACTCTCAGTCAGTTCATGGTGGAGCCTAGGAGAGTGCACTGGGTGGCAGCAAAACATGTGCTCAGGTATCTTTTTGGTACGGTAGATTATGGTTTGGACTATCAAAGAGGAGATGGAGTTCGTCTAGTTGGCTATACAAACTCGGATTGGGCAGGATGTGTCAGTGACAGGAAAAGCACTTCAAGGTGCTATTTTGGATTGGGATCAGCAGTTGTGTCTTGGTTCAGTCAGAAACAAAATTCAGTGGCTTTGAGTTCTGCAGAGGCTGAGTATATGGCATCTAGTCAAGCCAGTTGTGAGGCCCTTTGGCTTCGCAAGATGCTGGTGGGATTGTTCGGTGTGCAGTTGAGGCCTACTGTGATTTACTGTGATAATCAGAGTTGCATTAAACTCTCGGAGAATCCAGTTTTTCATGATCGGTCTAAGCATATCGATATTCGTTATCACTTCATCCATGATTATGTTCAGAGAGGAGTTATGGATCTACAGTACATATCTACAGAGGAGCAGGTTGCAGACATACTCACCAAGGCATTGGGCAGAGGCAAGTTTGTGTTTTTCAAGGACAAGCTTGGAGTGGTGAGTAACACTTTCCTTGGTATGAGGGAGTGTTAAATTTTTAATTAAATAAAGTACCAAGGCAAGTGTTTCTTATCCCTGGGTGCCTAAGGGTTGAGAAAATGCCTAATCTGGGCCCTAGTCATTTAATTTGTGAGATGCAAATTAAAAGGTGACTTTATAACTAAAGTGAGGGTGAGTGAAGAGACATCTAATCTCAACTACTCATCTAATCTAATCTCAACCGTTGGATTAGAAAACCCCTCACTTTCCCTCATGAGGTCGATTAGGGTATGGGGGCGCACCATTATTGAAGTGGTTGTTCATTTTTATTTTGGAGAGTAAGAGAGAGAAAGAGAGAGGTCGAGTTGAAGAAGAGGCAGCGTTTGCAAAGCTAGGCATGCATCCCAAGGCAGCAAGCTAGCATGAATTTCAAGGCATAATACATCATTGAATGCAGACCGTATGGTACGGATTTCTAGAGGTCGTACAGCCATTTAGTATGCATAGAAATCGAGGGAGATACCAGAAGTTTTTCTGAGAAGTTTGGCACGCATCACAAGGCTACCATATAGTCATTTATTGGAACAAAAATCGAGGCACCTACTGTCATAAATTTCTAATTGAAATTTCATACAGTCCGTACAGTTTTTGGCACGAATTTCGAGGGTCGTACAGCACAGTTTTAGAGAAGATTGGGCACGGTTTTCGATGAGTTTTTCCTACTACATATTTCGTACAGTCTTAGCATAAATTTGGCATGGAAACCGAGACAATTCGTACAGCATTTATTATTGGGACAGTCCTATAGTTCTATGGATTTTTGGCACAGAAATCGAGGAGCTTTTTCCAGGACTATTCAGAAGGATTTTTTGCGAAAGAAAGTCTAAGATAATTTTTTGTAATTTCTGAAGATGAATATGCTATAGAAGAAATTTCTCTGAACCTCATAAATAATAAAAAGCCCTCTCTCACTGGTTTTTCCCTTGTGGGTTTTTCCAGGGTCGATGTTAGACCGAAAATCTCTGTGTCTATAATTTTCTGAGTTTTATATGCTGCTGATATTTTATTTATGCATTATAAATGATGTTCAGAATCCTCATGTTTCAGTTCTGAAGTTTATTTTATGCTAATTTTTTATATGCTGATATAAAATTGGGTTTGGGCATTTAACATTGGCTGAAAAATCAGCGAGACTGAAACTGGGTTGGGGTCTGAAAATTCTACACTTTCTTTGTTTTTCAGCATTATACTTTGAGGGGGCTTTTTTCCCATGAGGTTTTCCCTCTTTCCTCTTTTTCCAGTATTCATTGATTAGATGCATTGTAAAATGGGTACCTAACATGGCTTCTTATCAAGACCCATTATTCATTTACTCCCTAGTAGTGTTCAGGGGGGGTGTTGGAAATATTATACACCCATATAGTATTTATTTTCCTAAGTTTACTATTATATGTTGAGGGTGTCAACCATAGATGAGAATATTTTCCCCTGATAATGTTCCCCACTAAAATAGGGTGCCACCTTCTCTTCAGTCTTGAATCAATTAAACTTCAGTTAGACTAGTGGAGTAGAGTCATGCATGGAAACCTTGGTTTTATCACCAACATTTGCATGCTCACCTCAGTATCCTCACTAGCAAGGCACATATCACGTGCATGAGCCTAGGAGAGCGCTACACATGTGCATTCATGATTTTATATTCACTCCACTTGTGTGATTAGCCAGTTAACTGATGATTGCATGGCTAGTTGATTAGGACTAGCTGCCAATTCACTCCAGAGTTTGTCAGTGGGTGTTCACATCTCTCTATATCACTACTATGGCACATTAGTTCAACCATGTAGAGTAAATCATGTGTATAATTTCATTCTCACATATGGTTAATACAATTCTTTATTCGTTCTCTTTGTCTCTTCTTTCTCTCTTTCAAATTTGCAAGCTTTGTGTGAATTGTTGCTAGCTAGATTCTTTGTGCAGGTTTCATCCAATTCTACAAAATCCACACTGGTGTGGATGTGAAGTCTTCATTTTCTAGGTTGAACTTCTCTATCCAGAACTGAAGATAGAGGCCAACAAAATTGAAGAAAAAGGGTCCATTTTTAAAGACCCTAATTTTGTCTTCCAAGTTAGTGAAAATAGCTATAAAAAAGCCTTATGATCCCAACTCCAGTTCCACATGACCCTTTGGTTTCCATCTGGTGTTGATATTCTAGACCAAGGATTTTTCTGAAGGCCATAACCCCATGAATTTTTCAATGACCGCATGATCTTGCATATATTGTATGTATTGACTAATTTTTATGTAGGTGATTTCATACCTAGGTGTTCTCTCCACTTTGGGTATGCAATGACTAGAACCTCGTGCCTTTGGTTGGTGCGACAGCTCTGCATATTGTACCTATGGATCATGCAATGGCTTGGAATTCATTGTCCCTCCCTTTCCTCGGGGTTCTCTTGCACACTCTCCCTTTCTGATATGTACACCTTTGGTGGATGGATCACAACTTCCATTTCATTTGAGAGCACATTGTAGGAGGGAGTCGAGCTCCCTCCCCTCAGACTTTCCATTTTGGCATCCAAAACCCTTGCTCTATTTCAAGTGTTCAAAGCCTAATCTCGCCCTTCCTCTTCTCTTTCAAAAGAAGGTATGCACTCGCATTACTTTTGACAACTTGCAACACCAAATCTCACTTGTTGAAAAATACAACTATATGAATTTTGACGTGCATTTTTTCTAAACCCACTCATGCAAATTTTTACTATCTTGACAATAAAATTGGAAATTTTGAGATATTAAAGAAAATTTGACATTTTTAATAATTTTTTGTAAACCCTCAGAATATGAAGAATTGACATTTTAATTTTAACAATTATGGTAGTTGAAAATCCAAAATCCAATGAGCCCAAGCATAAATATGAAGTCTGGGAATGAACAAAAGTCCTTTGTCGCTATTTTGATTTGATTTTTTATGTGATGTTTTTTTTTTGTAGTATCCACTATGTCAATGTAATAAGACCAGAGAGCATTGGCCATTAACTCAATAAATTTGCAAACATTGTTGATGAAAGTCTTTGATGTAGTTTTTATTGTGATGATACGCTATATGTGGAATGTTTCTTTAAAATTAGTTCATTTGTATATTTGTTGTGTTGTGAGTGATTTCGTTGTTTGAATTTACGATCCGAAAAATCCTTAGACACCACATATATATTTACAATATATACATGCAACATCTAACTTGATTCATAATTATTTCTTGATCGTATTGAGGTGATTTGCAGAAAAATGATGATGTGCTTCTTATCCAAAAACTCATAAACTGATGATTAATTTGCAGAATGATGAGATGACATAGCATACAATAAAATAACTCAAATTACATATATGGATGATATATTACTCCATATTCAAAGTCCCTTTAGATAGTATGATTGTTCTCCATCGTCTCAAAAATACCAAATTACATTACAACATGGGCTTGTAAAAAGCCAATTTAATAGAATATCTTTAATTCCACTAATATAAACAAGAAAATGAGTTCACCATTATAATCCTTGCGAAATTCTTAGAAATTTGACTATAAAGTTGACCAAATTCCGAATTGATTCGATTTTACCCTCTTTACACGCCAAACAATGCACTATGGCACTCATTAATGGAAATTTAGACTAAGACTTTTACAAATGACCTCTAATCATAAACTAGACCTCAAATTCATACTCCTTGTGAAAAATCATGAAAATGAGTATAACATTTCCTAGGTACAGTCAATATACCTCATGGCACGTTTTTCTATGCAATGCCAAACTTAGCTCCTTCTCTACACGTAAATTTATGCAGTATGTACTTCGAAATCCATGACATGCATTAGACAGTGTTCCTGGCTCAAGATGTGTGCACACAGGGATCTGCATAGGTCTTGGGATTTGCGCCCATATAGAGGTCGTGACCCTAAATCTTTGACCAAAAACATGGGCAACTTAAAGCTAATTTTAGGGGAATCCCTGTAACCTCCGGCGCTAATGGCGCATTGATTAAAACTATGGCTAAGTTTGGCAAAGGTCATGGGTTCCATTCCCACCGATCGTTGCTCTTTCCGTTGTTTTTTAATTGTAACTATATATAATATATATATAGTAAATTTTGGTGGCATATAGTTATGCAATTGTATATTTAGTTAAGCCCCCCGCGGGATATGGTGTTGGTTACATTACATTGCATACAACCAAGGTCAAGGGCTTAGGCCCTCAGCCCTTTCAAACACCATTTAATACACCACATGACTTCAAATAAAACTCGTGCCTTGTATAGGTTAAGACTCATGTGATGGCACGATGGTAGCGGAGGATTGGTAACTATTATGGAAGTCACAATTTTGACCCCCGTCAACTCCATAAATGTTGATAAACCATGACCATAATGACCAATGGGAGGCCGCCACATGGCACCCTCTCATTGTCTTATCTCTTCCACTTGTCAATCTGTAATTGGACCACTTAGAACATAGTTACCAACTTAACGAGAACTCTACAGAGTTCTCGTTTTTGGGGGGGTCAAGTTTTTTACCCCGTTTTTAAAAATGGTGCTACCGGTAGCACCCCCCTCCCTTTTTAGGTGGTTTTTTGATATTTTAAATTTTCTGATATATAAGGTTTCCACTTTTTTGTTTTTAAATGCTTGTTTTTTCATTTATTTTCAAATTGTTCAAATTTTTTATTTTTTATTTTTTTCTAAAGTGTGTTTTTTCATCTATTTTCAAACTTTTGCATTTTTTTTTATTTTTTATTTTTAATTCAATGGTGTTTTTAATCATATTTGCATGCTCCATCCAATGTTAAAAATGTTGTACATCATTTATTTATTTTAAATTAAGTTTTTTCATGTAATTATGTGTCTTTAATTAAATTACGGTTCCATACTTTTTAAAT
>ML786731.1:72922-83491 GCA_009831015.1 Picea engelmannii | reverse complement strand
CACGTGTCTTCTTCTGATGTCACCACGTCACCTGTATAGTCATGTGCCATGTGTCACCCTTGACTTTTCCCTTTGACTTTTTGCATGTTGATCAAACTTTGACCAACGATATTGTTTGCATACCAACTTCATTTGAGACGATTTTTGCATTGTTGGAAAGCTATCGCCGAGCTCTACACAATGATGTCCTTTTATT
The DNA here is from genome assembly GCA_009831015.1 of Picea engelmannii. NCBI lineage: Eukaryota > Viridiplantae > Streptophyta > Pinopsida > Pinales > Pinaceae > Picea > Picea engelmannii. The sequence goes on along the minus strand of ML786731.1, from coordinate 83,295 downwards.
GGTAATTTGATACAATCTAATTTTGAGCTTTTATAGATCCCCTGGGACCTTTGTGAGTGTTCTGGATGCTCCTAGACCTGTGTGAGCATTCATTATATCCTATTGGATCACACCTACCCAATCAAGAACTTTTGGACTTCCAAAAGTATAGATATTCAACATCTTAGTGATAATAACTCACTCTTCCATCTTGTTGAATCTTCTGGTATTTAGTCTTCATCTTGGGTCTTCAATATTAGGTATTATATTAGTGTACTTCTGTCTACTTTTTTGGAACATGGCTCTAACTCTGGCCTCTAGCACTGTTGCTAATAGCTCTGGTTTTGGCTCATAGATTCCATGATAACAAAAGTCTTGTTCATTGAATCTCTGCAATACTTGTTCCAACATCCACTCCCATCTCCTATTGTTGAAGATAGTCTATCTCAACCAATATGCAACCAAGTCGAATGTTGAATTATGCCTTTCCTTTTTGGGACTCATTGTTCCTATACTGCTAATGTATATGTAGGATTCTTTGAATGAATTCTCTGTCCATTACCTCTCTTCTGCCTTGGAAAACAACTTGGTCTATATGGTTACCATGTGTACTTGACTTGCTTCTACTCAAGGTATATATCCACAATAACATGACATAGTATTTTAAATATGCTTATAGCATGCAACTTTATGCCTCTAATTTTTGAAGAGGATTATTTCTCCTTTACCAGCTCTAGAAAGTTTTGCATTACTTCGATGCTCTTCCCGCTTCCAATATACATGTTCCAACTGTCTGCATCCTTTTGTTCCTTCGACTTCGGTTCTCCTGAAACAAGAATGTTAAATTAGACAATTTGATCCATATGTAGCCATTTAGCTGATGACAAGACAATACAATTGCCTATATTGTTGTCAAAAGGGTTATAAATCTTTATAAGATCCCTCTCACTCTAGAACAAAGCGACTATATAGAAATATTTATAACGAGATTCCTCTCACTTCAACAATATGTAATGTGGCTATCTAGAAATCTCTTTTAACGAGAATCCTCTCACTCTTAACAACATATAAGGTCCCAATATAGAAACTCTCTTACAAAATTCCTCTCTCTTATCTACATATAAGGTGGAAATATAGAAACTCTCTTACAAAATTCCTCTCACTCTTATCTACATATAAGGTGGAAATATAGAAACTTTATAGAATTCATCTCACTCTTATAATCTTCAATGAGTGTGTGAATTTTCTTCAAACCCAGTTCACTAAATCAATTAATTTTTACGTTAACTGATTCTGCCAGGTTTTCTTCACAAATAAATAATTCACAGTAGAAAATAATAACCAAGAACTTAACAATAAAAGATAGCAGCAATCACATCACATGTACACAAGTAATTTTTTGACAATTTGTCCCTGGAAAAACCCCGGAGGGAAATCCAGTGCAACATATTTGGATTTTATTATTATTGATCAGGAAAATATAGAGATCTCTTACGATAAAATCAGCCCATCCAAATACAAAACCTCCTCAACAAATGTATGGCCCCCTTCTGCAAATCCTCTTGATCATATCTGTAGGAAAATACCTATGCAATGTTGAATATGTGTGCCAATCTCAATGTAGAAGCCTCATATGTCTCCCTACAAACTCTCTCTCCAAACCCTCAACCAATTCTCCTCTTTCTCTCTTCAAAAAATTGCCTCGCTCTTGTGCATAATGCATCCCTATCCAAGTTGATCTCCTTTTTACTCAATGAGCAAGTGAGAAACCCTATCTCCAAAAGGATGGAGGGCCAAGATTGATCATCATACACCTTATGAGATCAATGTTCAAGATTAAAAGACCACAAATTAAATTATTTCTCACTTTAACTTTATAAAAAGTACTCATTAAGTCAACATTAAAATATAACCCATTTAATGTACTTTTTCCTAAGTACAATTTTAAGAAAAAGATTAACCCATCAACTTGGATAAGTTTCATTATCCTCCTCCATGCTAGGATGCCATGCATGGTGAAGACCTTCCTTGCTATCCAATCTCAACAGAGTGGCTTGCAAGCCTTCTAATAGACTTTAGAATACATCTGCATGTGCATATCATCTTACATTTTACAAATATACATATTTACAGTGAAATCTTCTGATGGATGGTTTATTCATGGATTCATCCTTCCTTTAGTACTAGAAGGAGTTTCACAGTTTCCTATCTCTAACAATGCCTCTGGTGCTGATTTTGAATCTGACATTGAATATGATGTTGAATCCAAGAAACCATTAGACCAAACTATAGGACTTCCCAGTAACCTATAAAACCTCTCCTTGTGAATACAAGCACTAGTGTTGTGTCCGGAGTAGATTCCCTTGAATACACAAGTACTTGGCCATTATGGAATGTGGTTGCATAGCCTTCATATTCAAATGCTACAGTTGAGAGTAGGATTACTTTCAAATCTGGAACATATAACATATGCTCTATTCTCAAAAATCCTCGACTCGAGCTAGAATCTTACATAACCATACCCTCTTATTGCATGTTTGGTGTTTGTTCGAGATCCTACATAGCAATCTATGTCGGACTCTAAGAAATTCATAAATACCAATCTCATCCCGATCATGTGGCAAGATGAACCATTATCCATGAACCATTCCTTGATGTCTTCATATATCACTTTTCCAAGACCAGCCATAAGGAAGTATTATCTCTCAAACCTTCTAGTAAGACCATTAACTTCAACTGGAGTTATTGCTTGTCTTCTTGCAAGTTCCCTTAAATATTTCATGTTCTGCTTCAAACATAAGTGCGGGTAAAGTTTCTATCGCTTCTCGATCTAGTGTCCACTCTTAACACGATAAGATCAGAATGTATTGTTCCCATCATGAAACCATGATCCCTTTTTATCATTCCTCCTTTTCCTTTGCTTTGAGAAATGATCTTTACCTTTAGCCTTCTTCTTGGATGGATTTGATTTCACAAACCATCTTCTTCGACACTTCTCCACATCATGGTTACTAGTTCCACAGGAAGCACATGGATACATAGACCATTTACTAGTGTTATCAGTGGAAAATGTCCTCATTTCCCATTTTGCATGCACATATTTCTTTGGAGATGTCTTACACATGTTACCTTTCTCTGGACTGGAAGGTAAGGCTAACTACTTATGAAGGACTTCTTCATCTTAAGTTCTCCTTGTTTGAGCTATCCTCGAGCATTCTCCATCTTGACGGGAAAATAATAATATGAGGAGTCATATTTCTTGATCATGCCTTTTGAAATAGGTAGTCCCTTTTGCATCGGAGACTTTACATTCTCAGCCTACCAATATTCATGGATTGGTACTGATGGTGTCATTATTTGATTCCTAATATGCAACTTTATTTCTAGCTCATGAAAAATACCCTTATGGGTTTCCTTATGACATATCAGTCCATCTTGCAGCCTTTGCTTCTCTTCCTCAAGAGCTTGCAACTACATTCTTAATTCAGAATTCTCCTTCTGGATTTTTCAATTAATGTTCTTCTACAGTCTCAACTTCATGACAACTTTACTCGTGTTATCCTCTTGATAAGAGCCTTCAAGATCTTCACCAACTAAACTCTTGGATCTCATGTCACATCAACAACTTGCAAATACACGTCAAAACTAGCTCTGACACCACTTGATCTGAAAATCATTAGACACCATGTGTTTCTTTAAAATATATACATGCACCATCTAACTTGATTTAGAATTATTTTATGATTGTATTGAGGTGATTTGCAGAAAATTGATGATGTGTTTTTTATCCAAAAACTCATAAATTGATGATTAATTTGCAGAATGATGAGATGACATAGAAGAAAATAAAAAAACTCAAATTATATATATGGATGACATATTACTTCATCTTCAAAGTCCCTTTAGATAGTATGATTTTTCTCCATCATCTTAAACATACCAAATTACATTACAACATGGACTTGCAAAAAGCCAATTTAATAGACTATTTTTAATTCCACTACTCAAAAAATGAAAATGAGTTCACCACTGGAATTCTTGCGAAATTCTGAGAAATTTGACTATAAAGTTGACCAAATTACGAACTAGGTCAATTTTAACCTCTTTACATGACAAACGATACACTATGGCACTCATTAATGGAAATTTGGACTAAGACTTTTACAAATTACCTATGATCATAAAATAGACCTCAAATTCATACTCCTTGTGAAAAATAGTGAAAAATGAGTATAAAGCTGCCTAGGTATAGTCAATATACCTCATGGAACGTTTTTCTATGCAATGCCAAACTTAGCTCCTTTTCTGCATGCAAATTTATGCAATTTGTACTGCCTCAAAATTTGTGCCCTGCATTGGACAATGTCCATGCCTCGGGATGTGTGCACACTGGGATCTGCATAGGTCTTATGATCTGTGCCCATATATAGGTCGTGACCCCAAACCTCCAACTAAAAACATGGGAAACTTAAAGCTAGGTTTAGGGGAATCCCCATAACATCCGGCACCAATGGTGCATTGGTTAAGACTGTGGCTAAGTTTGTCGGAGGTCGTGGGTTCCATTCCCACCGACCGTCACTCTTTCCATTGTTTTGTTATTGTAACTATATATAATATATATAGTAAAGTTAGGTGGTATATAGTTATGCAATGGTATATTTCGTTAAGCCCCCCGTGGGATCTAGTGTTGGTTACATTACATTGCATACAACCAGGGTCGAGGGGTTAAGCCATCAGCCCTTTCAAACCCCATTTAATACACCACATGACTTCAAATAAAACTCGCACCATGTATAGGTTAAGACTTGTGTGATGGCGTGATGGTAGTGGAGGCTTGGTAAATATTATGGAGGTCGTGGGTTTGACCCTTGTCAACTCCATAAATTTTGATAAAAAATAACCCTAATGGCCAATGGGAGGCTACCACGTGGTAGCCTCTCATTGGCTTATCTATGCCACTTGTCAACTTGTGATTGGACCACTTGGCTTGTACGATCTGCCCAGTCACCTGCCAACCATGTGTCACCTTGAGAGGTCACCACGTCACCTGTATGCCCTGTACGGTCATGTTCCACGTGTCACCCTTGACTTTTCCCTTTGACTTTTTGTTTGTTGACCAAACTTTGACCAGCCATATCTTTTGCATACTAACTCCATTTGAGGTGATATTTGTGTCGTTGGAAAGTTATCGTCGAGCTCTACACAATGATGTTGTTTTCTTGGTCCTTTGAGACGATTGAATTTTGAGCTTTTATGGATCCCCTAGGACCTCTGTGAGTATTCTAGATCCTCTTGGACCTCTGTGAGTGTTCCTTAGATCCTCCTGGATCACTTTAATTCGTAAGACATAGGCACTGCATTAGTTCTCACCCTTTCGAAAAGGCCTCAAGATCCACTACATTTATTTTCCCAAATGGGATCTACAAGAAACATATCATACTAATTGCGAGTTTAGGAAACTAACTCTTGTGGTTAAGCATGCTTTCTAATATGTTTGAGATAGGAATCCAAGATGTAGTTCTCCATGATCATATGAATATATAGGAAAAATATTCTCTAATTTTGGTGTCCACAAAAATGGTCATGATGTCAAAAACTTTATGTTGTGATTTTTAACATTTTTAACATTTTGAAATTCTTCCAAAAATATCCTATGTTTTTATGAACATTTATTTGCTTTTATCATATTCAAAGGTTATATTTGAAATTGTAGGGTATAAGTATTATTAGTTTTTATGGAAATTAGAATTTATTTATTTAGTCCAATTGTTTAATTTTTAAGGAGTACTCTTAAGTGTTGTACTTTTTGGACCATATACAACCAAAATTAGTGAAATCACAACAAAAAAAAGTCAATATACGACCAAAATAGGTCCAAAAAATAGAACAGTTCAACAATTCCAATTTTTAACATTGCAAACAATAAAAAGGACGATTATTTATTTAGAATTTTTTTTATGAAGCATGTACATAATTTACTATTGTTAATTGTCAATTGAAATACCACTACTACAATCTATCATTAGGGAATGAATATATACACTTTAAATTGAAATTAAGATTAACCCTTCAAATTTGATCGGTATCATCATCCAAAATGTAGAACACTTAGAGAATTCCAATTTTTAAAATTACAAACAATTCGAAGGAGAATAATTTATTTAGAATTATTTTATAAAGCATGTACATAGTTTATTATTTGTTAATTGACAATTCAAATACCATTGTTTTAACAACCTATAATTAGAGAAAGATTGAGAAGTATATACACTTTAAATTGAAATTAAGACTAACCCTTCATATTTGATTAATACTTCAAATTCAGAGGGGGGTAGGGTATGTATACCTCCATAGACTTTAGCAGTCAAATTGTTGTGTGGAAGAGCTCCCTTGTCCCACACACAAGGGAGTATGATACACCAATTTGGTGTCTAGCTTAGAAGTGACCTTAAAATTAGATTGTTATTATTATTATTATTATTAAAAATTAGAAAGTTATTTCACTAGGTGACTATTAATTTCATTGGTCCTTTACATTTTAAAGGTGTTTGTCATTTCATTTGAGCTATTACATTGTATATTTTGTGGAAGCTTAAGAAGTTATAATCAACGGAACTATGTTCTCTATTCTTCTTTTAAGATGTCTCTTTTTTATGAGAGAAATGTGAGTTTTAAAGTCAAAAGCACTGTGAATTCTCTTTCTTCTTTTAGGGAGTGTATTTTTAATGAGATAGATGTGCAATTTAAAATCAAAAGCATTGAGTTCTTTATTTCTTCTTTTGGCTTTTTTATGAGATAGATGTGCAACTTAAATTCAAATCTCTCTCCTTGTATCGCAGTAGGTTATATATTATATTTATATCAAATTTTCATGGCAGTGTTTTAAAAAAAAGGCTTTTGCAAAGGATATCAAATAAGGGATCCAAAAGAATGTGGAAAGGATGATGGCTTCACTAGGGTTTCCACATGCTCTGCTAGGGCTTTCGCAGGTTATCTCTAGAGTTTTTTCAAATGTTTAGTGTTGTGTTGTCTTTGACTACACATGGCTTTCAGGGTTTTTCTCCACATAAACAGCCTAACGTTGTGGATGAAGAAGAGGAACTTCTCAATTTTTCCAAAGACCCACTTATGGGCACCTTGATCCAGGAATCACTGATGATACTAGATGGTTGGAACTTCTTTGATAATCCTTTGGAGGAGGATTCATTACAAATATTTCATGATATTATCAGTAACCTCAATGGAAATCCACCCTCCCCTTGATCTACCTTGGCACCAATGCTTCCCATACTATTGAAGGGACAACTCTATCAATCCCTGCAGTACCCCATAGTTATCATTCTCCCAACCAGTCATATCTCTCTTGGAGGACTTTGATCCACCTATGGAAGAGGTATGGGTTGTGTATGCCCCTACAATGAATACAACCAAGAAATTGATCCAGCTTCAACCCTTATTTTTTAATATCTCTCGAGTCCAGCGACCCCCAAAACAATTGTTTTATTGGGAACTTCTTAAGAAGAGATTTAGTGAGTGGTTGTGCCCCAAAAGCTACTTCCCCTTATACTTATGTGCCCCACCCTTGTGCCTTGGATGACAAAAGAAAAAAAAAAGTGTCTCAAAAGGAAGCCAAGGGATGTAAACCCGGTGCTTGGGGAAGGAGTCAAATTGCACAAGATTGTGAAAATGGAGCGAGAGGCATTGGTTGGGAGATTTGCTAGTAAGCCATTGTCAAGTTACACCCTTTGAAAATGGACCTCGCAGACTTTCTCTAAGTTAATTAGATACAAATTGAAAATCGTTGTTCTAACCAAAGGTTGGCTAGCGTTGACTTTACATACTAAGGCAATTGCGGCCAAAATTATCTCTAGAAAATGCAACTATGGTGCACAGGATTTATTTATGAAGTGATGGTCAATGGAAATTGATGCTAACTCTGACTGGCTAGAAATCACCTCGGTATGGGTTCATCTCCCTGGTCTCCCATTGATGTTTTGGTCAAAGGAGGTGTTCAAGGAAATTGGAAATTCTTTAGGCTTATATTATGAAACAGAGCTTTCCTTTCAATAATTTGGCTATATGGGGATGGCTCACATATTAATCTATCTAAAGCTCTCAACTAGACTAGCATACAACATTACCATCCAGCAAAATGGTTCTTATTATTGGCACGCATTGGATTATGAGGGTATTCCCTTTAGATGTGGTTGTTGCCATGTATATGTGCACTTGGTGAAGGACTGCTCTCAGGAGGAGAAGCGTAGATATTGAGTTGGGAAGATTTTTGCAGGTGTCGAATATGATACCCCAAGTGTCTCACTCGAGCCATCACAGACCCCACATGGGTCATCTCCTTATGTAGTGCCTCTTAGTGAAATTCAACAGGTCAACAGTGGTGGAATTGGATGTTCGGTGGAGGTTCCATCGGATAATCTATCGGGTAAGAAATCCCCTTCCTCCCCTCTATTATTCCTTCTTTATCAAAAGGATTTATCTCTCCTAGTCTCAAAGAGATCCTGTTGGTTGGGGACCCCCTTGGAAATTCTTTCCTTCTTGGCCTTTTTTTATCTCTCCAACTCACACCCCCGCCCTTTGATCCCCTTTTCCCCCTCTTTACCTTTAGCTCACGTTGCCCCCTCTTCCCCTCCCAAGATACCTCTAGATCTCAACTCTCTTGAGATCCCTCCTCCCCTTCCACACTCCCCTCTCCCAAAATACATCCTCCACTCTCATTCCTGTTCTCTTGATCCAGATCTAATATGTATTATGGGAAGTCTTGGAACATTTTCAAAGGCCTCAAAGCCTCCTAGCGAGGACACAAATCCTTCTTCTCTTTAGCACAAAAACAAGCCACTTCCAAAGCTCATTCAAGAAGACGAAAATCTCTAATTGGGGCCCTTAGAGCACCTTCCCTTGGCAAGGTGACAAAATGATAATTCTCTCCCACAACTATCGCCAGTTGGCCAACCCCACAAAAAATTTGGCCATGAGAAGACTGTTGGAAATTCATAATCCATCATTCCTAATGCTACAAGAAACAATGATAGGTGGGAAAAAAACTATGAAATATTTTTGTGTGTCCTTTCTGAATTGGGATTTCTTGGCTTTAAACGCTTGTGGAAAATCTAGTGGGCTCCTTACAGGATGGAGGAAATATTCCTTGAGATTGATCAACTCTTGGGCCATGCCTTTGGGATTGGACATTTCTTTTCTCTCCAACGACCTCAACCTTTGTTTTACATGTCTTAATGTATATTGGCCCTACTCGAAGAGGGAGTTTTGGAACAAGATATTTCGAACTCCTCTGGGAACCAAAGATCGGGTTCTTATCGATGGAAACATAGTTACCAACTTAATGAGCACTATGACCTCAAAACGAGAACTCTAGCCCTTAAAACCCATATTTTTGCATAAAAAACATGAAAATCAACCCCCAAATCAAAAAGTGGTGCTACCGGTAGCATCATTTTTTGTAACCGGGTCAAAATTATAACTTTTTTCAAGCATGGGCTTAAAGGATCAAATGATTGCTCAAACAAACTTTAAAATCAACCCCCAAATCAAAAAGTGGTGCTACTAGTAGCACCATTTTTTGTAACCATGTCAAAATGACAACTTTTTTCAAGTATGGCCTTAAAACATAAAATAGTTGCTTAGAAAAACCTTAAAATCAAGAGCTAAATAAAAACGTGACGCTACCTAAAGCAAAATGTTTTCTAAACGTTAAAATTGCAGTTAATTACGACCTTATTGAAACTATGGCCTTGACAACAAATCCCTACACAAATAGATAACTCAAAATTGGATTCTAAATGGTCACTTGAAAATTTATTTACTAACTTTTTTTTCTTAAATTTACATTAAAAAATAAATAAAAAGAAAGGAGAAAATCTTCACAAATATATATTTTTTAATGAAGACAAAAACACATTTAAAAAAATATATTCAAAACCTAAATTAAAAAACAAAACTAAAAAAACTTAACAAAATGGTGAAAAACAAAGAAAAACTAAAATAAAATGAAAAAATAAAATAAAATTTCCCCAGAAAACAATAATTTAAAAATATATATACATTTTTTGGTTAAAAAAAAAACAAAAAATCCCTTCAAACTTTATATATATATATATATATATATATATATATATATATATATATATATATATATATATATATATAATAAAAAAAAATTTGACAAAAATACTAATATTTTCTAATCTAAAAAATTATTTTAATTTTTTTTTTTTTAAATTGAAATAAAACAATAAATTTCATATAAAAAAAAGACATATGTTATAATATATAGCATAACATATTAAAAAAACATATGTTATATATATATATATATATATATATATAACATGTGTTATGTATTATAACATAACGCGTCAACG